>CM052095.1:7133290-7147977 GCA_028453745.1 Agapostemon virescens | reverse complement strand
ATTTTGATAAAATTTAGATACCTTGTGTATAAATTTTTATGTAACTCAAAAATATGTGATCCAAACCTCCATTTTGTCCACTCATGGTTGACAGTGAGTTGGTTGAGCGGTGCAATCGCAGTTGTCCTGGGTTTCCTGGCATCTGCTTCAAAGATGTTAAATCTTAATTAGATGTTAGGTTTATGACAGTGAAAAAGGCCAATTGCCTTCGCGAAAATGTACAGGGTGCCTAAATTAAATCTACAGGAAATTGTGTACGTTGCCTAGTTTATCTAAATGTAGTTACGACGTAGCTATAGCGATTAACGAACGATAGTAACAGGGTAGAGTACTCTTAAGAAATTTATGCGAATTTGCGGATAATAAAATACATTTTCATGATGCACTGTGAAATATTCGGCGGACTCTAACAACAACGCGTAATGAACAATAGGATGCTTTGCTATGTTCGAAATTGCCCAGTAGTGTGGTTTGCGTGGCTATAATGACAGTGGAAACTGTTTCATTATGTTCCCTACACTATTTCAGTCTAATCTACCTGAATCGCGTTGTCCTAAATAGCAACGACGTCAACAATTCGTGTCTATCGGCAATATTTGTACGCAACGGGGTAAACAATTTAAAAGTTTCATCTAAAACACGAAATTATTGCAAAGCGGTGCGATCATAGTCGTAAATTGCGTACACGATTTTCATTATAAATTGCAGAAGGGTAGAAGAGGAATCTTGTTTCTCGTTAACTTGATACATGAAGTGGAACATATTATTCAGAAACAAAAACAGACCGTATCCATTTAAAACGCGACGAAAAGATGACGTGAGCTTGAAACGTGCAACGCGACATTGTATTTTGGTCACATAACGGAAGAGGAGGAATACATTTTTACTAAATGCATGTTTCTCTCGCGAAATATTTAAATGAACGATCACTGTAAATAAATGAAGCAGCTTCACCTGCTCCGGTTATATTTCAGATTTTCTCGAAAAATTCTGCTATATTCTATAAATCCTATTTCTTTTATTTCACACATTACACAATATTTATTTATATTATATAATTTTTATATTGTACAACATTTATTTATGTTATATTGTTTTTACATTATATTTTATGTAATATTTAGATCATATTGTATATTTAGATTATTATATTGTATATTCATATTATTATATCGTATATTTATATTATATTGTATATTTGTATTGTATTGTATATTTATATTATACTGTATATTGATATTATTATATTGTATATTTATAATCTTATATTGTATATTTATACTCTTATATTGTATATTTATATTATTATATTGTGTATTTATATTATTATATTGTATATTTAGATTATTATATTGTATATTTATATCCTTATATTGTATATTTATATTATTATATAGTATATTTATATTCTTATATTGTATATTTATATTATTATATTGTATATATATATTAGTATATTGTATAGTTATATTATTATTAATATGAAACAATATTTTAATTGTTGCTCTAGTTACAACGTAACCACATTTAAATAAATTAAAATCACTTTCTCCTATTTTTCCTGACATCTATAGATAAAATCGTAGCATCCTATTATAGCATCCTAAACAATAGTACATTTTAGAATGCACATTAAGAAGAAGGTAATATCACCGTGCTACCTTCGTACAAATTTTACAATAATAAATTAAAAATCGATAGCTTCGAATGTAAATACCTTCCGAAACATATAAAGAGTATAACGCGATCTATCTATGCAATGTTCAAAGCTGAATAAAATAATTAAAATCGTATCGACACCGTTCACGAGATCGCGCAACCGAGCCATAAACATTCACACCTTTCAGCCGACAGTTCCGCACGGTACTTCCCGCCAAAATTAATATCGAGTGGAAAATTTACAGTGGAACACTGTCTATAAAAATTACGGCGCGTGCGCTATCTAGAGACGAAATCGTTTGATTCATGAGAAATCGATACTAATAATGTTCATAAATATGGGAACCCGAGCGGGTTAAGAATCATTAATATCGGTCTACAATTCTCGTTTCAGTTGCCCGGCAATATTCGCTTACCGGTAATTAATAGAACCTCGATAATTAAGAGGAAGGGTACGCTGCGCGTTATTCGCGTCTCAATAAGGTCTTTTCGTTCTGCTTATATTTGCGAATGCAACCGATTCGTAACCGAAAACGATAACGGGGTTTCCGGCACAGTAAAGCAGATGTTAGGACAATTACCGCTGACACAATTTCTCGGTTCCCTTCTTTCCTGCTGTCACTATTATTAACGCTAAATCAGCGCTGCCAAATTGGCCGGATACAAACTACTTAGCGTTAGAGATTCTCTTTATACTTCACGCTACATTTAAAATGATTACGTTCTAATTTAAAATAATATTCTAATTTAAATATGTTAATATTAAATGATTATACAGGGTGGTCCACGCAATTGTTTCAAGTCATAACTCCGTTATTATTGCATTTACGAAAAACTGCCAAAGGAGAAAGATAAATGGTTCGAAGAGCACTACATCTGTAGGCCTTTAAATTTTTTTTAGATGCAGCAGTGCATGTGCAATTAACAATTGTTTGAGTATCTTCTTCAATGAAGATATTTTTTGAAAATATCTCGAGATCTAATAATTTTCTTGCCATGGTACTCGAATAATTTTTTACGTAGAATGAACAGAAGAATCGATCTGTGTAAAAAAAGATATGCACTTCTATTTAAAGAAATGATGCAATTGTTAATTGCACATGCACTGCTGCATCTAAAAAAAATTTAAAGGACTACAGATATAGTATTCCTCAAACCATTTATCATTCTCCTTTGGCAGTTTTTCGCAAATGCAATTATAACAGAGTTATGACTGGAAACAATTGCGGGAACCACCCTGTACACATCCGTCGGATTTATTACTCGGTAGTTCTACTGTTAACGCGTTGAATTTTATACTGTACTACTTTCTAAATGATAACGTTCTAATTTAAAATAATATTCTAATTTAAATATATTCATAATAATATTAATATTAATTTATTAGTATTAAATGATTATATTATTAAATAATATAATCATTTATCTGTATAAGGGTGGCGACACGGGGGGGTTGATGGCATCCGGTCGTACGTTCGATCGCTCGGAGGGGCTCTCTCGATTCCTGTCATTCCACGCTCCTCGTGTAGTAAAAAGGAATATCGCATTATTATTTCGAGGAATATTGTAGAATATTCCTCGACGATGTTTCGTAAATCATAGCCTTTTACATGTTGCTATTTACCGTTCAGTATGAAAGCTTACATATTCCGGTACACGTTTTCCTTTCGTAAGAATATTGCAGCTCGCATTGTAAAGAAGTAGCAATCATTTTTATAAAATTGTGAAATTGTGAAATTGTAAAATTGTAAGGGCACGGTTACTTCCGAGAGTCACTGTATATCAACGATAACGTCCTTATTGGATCGTTTGCAACACATGGACAGCCCGCATAACCGGACCCAATATCGTTTCATTTCGATCGGAGAAGGAATTTTTGAGAAGGAAACCCGCCTCCGGCAGGAGATTCATATAATTTTCCAGAGAATTGTTTGCGTAAAATTTTCATTCGTTTCGTAGAAAGAATGGGGATCTGTCTCGCGAAGGCATTTAAAAGTTTAAGCTACAGCTTTTTTTTATATCGCTTTGCGTAAGTATTCTAATACCGAATTTCCGGAAATGTTTTATCGCGTTTTTCATTATACTTGTGTAATTTTTAATAACCCGGTAATAACGACGGGGAGATTATAATTATCAAAAAGTTTATACACACGGTTGTTACAGGACTGCGAAGCGATATTATAAAACTCTTAACAGATTAAATTGTACATAGAAAAATAATGCATGCAGTTGGACATAATTTGCAACATCGTTTGCATAATTTATACAGCTGCAGTTAAAGGTGCGCTGATATCACGTTTCCGTAAAAATGTTGATACGAACACTTAATGAACGAAAGCGAAAATATAACTTTGTACCTTAACGAAAATGCAACGAGAATGAATGATAATATGAAATAAATAATTCACAAAACGAACTACATAAAATCACACGTATCTTAAATATTCTTTTAAGAAACCATTGCATTAGCAATGCGAAATCTTTCTTCCATTGCTGACCATATATTCCAGACTCGACATTTTCGTACGAACAAAATATACGACGCAGATACATAGTCCCTAAAATTTCGAGGTTGCGTTGTTGACAGATTTGCAACCTTACGATATGACGTCTTAAATCTAGTTGCCATAACTTAGTAGTTGTGCTATCCGATTTCAAACCGCGGAGACTTATTTGTACTCCCAATTATGTCGAAACCAGTAACTAAAATTAGTAAATCGATGCTTTTAGTTGCTCCAGAAAAGCCAAGTCATTTGGTTCAATTTTTGAAGAGTTATTTAAATTCAAAGAGTGTCGGAATACTTTTGTGAGCCACTGGCCAGATACAAATGAACGAAGACAATATCGAAAGCCAGTCGGCGTGACTGAGTACGCAAATGATCAGTCTACAGCGAATTATCAACGAGGTGGGCGTTGTGTAGCAAATTAGCAACAGTAATCGTGAACCGTCGGTCGTCGGACCGGCACGATGGCGGACACGGATTACAGAAATTCTGTGGCAAAGTATTGCGCAGTGGTTCTCGTCCCTGAAACTGGTGCGTGGCATTAATTTATGAGCGTGCGTGACACTGCGAAACCATAGATTGCGTAGCCGACGCGCGGCGTGTGATTCGCCATTGTACACGGCGTTATGGCGATAATATTCTAATCGGACCGGTGCGGCACGGCGCGTTCACGAAGGGAAGTCGCAGCGACAGGCAGTATTACGCGGCCCCATGGTGACGTAGAAATGCAAAGGGGGCGTCCGGTTCTCTGTTCGTACCGGCCCTATTGAAATATTGTGACCAAAGGTATTAATGTTGTCGGGTATTCAAGTTAATCGTGATACAGAATATTGCGACAGGCGAGAATATTTGTACATGTGCTCGGCTGCCCTTCAATTCCTAACGTGTTTATTCGCCTGCCATTTACAGAAAGAAGCGATGGAATATACCATCAACACTCGTTCTTCGACTCGAGCAACCCTTAGGCCATAAAACGTCCAAGGCTGTACAAGCGACCACTTTAACTACGCTTTTCGAGACGATCGGGTTTTTCCACTACTTGGCCTGAATTGTTTGCAGATGTGGGTGCACTTCCTGGTTCAGCGAATTTGGTCACCCCTGGAAACGCCCCAAGCATCCCCACTATCTATCCCCGATTGTCTTCGCTTGTACAGCCCTCCCAGCGATTAGGGCCCAGTACATATTTGTGGATTTTCGTTGGTCCATCCCCTCCTTCTGAGGGAAGGGATGATCAACGGAAAGGGTAGGGACAAGCCTATATCAGGGCGAACTCGCGACTGTCTCGACAGAGTTCTAGAGTCCTTCGAGAAGGTAGTTAATCATTAAAATTAGTAGGCACACCACGTTATATATTTTAAATTAAAACATTTGTAAATTGAATTAATTTTGGCACCTTCATACTTTTGTCACATATATCAGTGTATACGTCATTTTTTCGGTCAATCTTTGTTTAAATATATTATTGCGTTCTAAAAGTTTGTTTGTAAAATCTGTCGTACTTTTTGTTTTATGAAAAATACAAAAATAGATTAAAATAAAAATACAAAAGTAGATTAAAATAAAAATACAATATTACGCTAGAGAATTCTCTTAAACAATTCTGTCATTCCGGAATAAATTGTTGCATCTTCAAAGATTTTATCACAGAAACTGCAGTTGTAAAAGTCATTGCATTCATGGCGTAGAAAAATCATCGGTGTTTGACCAGAAAAATTATGAAATCATAAATGTCATAATTAATTTAATTTATTTTTTTTTTTGTTGCATCAACCCATTAGGGTCATTAGCAACAACGATATTGTTCACAGCGATAAATACAGAAATTTAGTATAAATTTCATACAATTAAAGTCATCGTAAAATAAATGGAACGATTCATTATCGGTTTTCGTGAATTCTTTTACTAAAAAATATTAATCTCCACACAGTTTCGTATTGTCATATGTTTATTTGAATATTTCCATATTTAATTACATCGAGACTTAAATTAACATCACTTCAAATTCAGTCTCATGATTATACCGATACAAACCGTCCTAATTAAAATATTACCCAAAATCAGAGGACACTATTTTCAGAATAAAAATATAATTTGTTAGCCAATAAAAGATAGCGCAAAAGGGCCCATAAATTAAATTAGTACACCTAGAACAACAATTTAAAGCAGTTTCGTTCGTGCCATTTTCTGTAGAAGGAAACGAAATTGGATTCCGATAATTTCAAATGATATCGTAATTTGTTTCGCGTATAATTCAAGTAGCAAGCTCGGAATGCTGCGATAGCAAACGTATTTATAATATCGCAAAAATAAGCAATAAGGGTGAGAAAGGAATATCGTAACAATCGTTGAATAGCAAGACCGCAAAAATAGGGAACCGTGTTTCGTGACAGCGTAATATTGGAATATTGTAATGAGGCGATTGATATTCCCATAAATTCACTAAATCTGTATACACGCGACGGCCCGTGAAAATGAAAAGCACGGTCAAGATAGTTGGCTTCGCCCTGCGGCTATTTATAAAGCAGATATTGCGAAAGATAAAAGCGGGAAATCCGTTAAGATGAGACACATTGATAAAATGCTATAGGCATTTACGCAAATTTACGAAACCGTAATCCACAGGCTCGAATGCACTCGAATGTATGGAAAATATCGATGCCGCCGG
This sequence comes from Agapostemon virescens, assembly GCA_028453745.1. Lineage (NCBI taxonomy): Eukaryota > Metazoa > Arthropoda > Insecta > Hymenoptera > Halictidae > Agapostemon > Agapostemon virescens. Next base: position 7,141,149 of record CM052095.1, on the reverse strand, counting down.
CTATTGGATACGCGATAATTTAATTGCGATACGTCATTAACATCAAATGTTGCTAACGAAATAAAATAGACGGTTAACTCGCCGCCGAAACTCGCCATCGGACTAATAATCGCCAAATCAAAACGATAATTTCTAATTCGTGCTGTAACGCATTCAACATTCAATTCTTTTTCAATTCATCGCCACAATGACACCCTAATTGCCGTTTCGTTCGATGTAACAATTTCAATCGATAATTCCAACAAGAGATGTTAGCAATTTACATTACGTCACAGAATAATAATTATTTATAACATAATTTATTCAATTTACTTAGAACGCTAAGTGTCCACGTAAAATTTTTCTTTAATTTAAATTATTTTCAAAGATTAATTTATACTGATTCTAAAATATGTTTATGTAGTTTATTTTAACTCAATTGTGTTTGAAATATTTTATTTTTATTCAAGAGCACTCCCATCTTTTGTCAGTAGTATTATTAATTTATAAAATAAAATTGCACCAATTACTCTGTAAAATTGTTTAATTTCAACGGTTAACATTGTTTCATAAAAGGAATTTTCATTTAAAAATATTGTTTTCTAAGGTTGGTTTCTTCTCTGTGACATTCTATCACTTCCGTACCAATATGTGGAACTATTTTTCACAACAGTTTATCCGCGTGCTCGCAAATCCATTCTCTTTCCAGCTGTCAGCTTCTTTCATCACGTGCATAAATTCATAGAAAATATTTGGTCACATTCGTTTGATATCTTTCGTGACCAGACATTTTTCGTTTACGCCATAAACTCAAGTGGCGGAGCCAAACACTCTTCGATCACACCTCTATCGCAGTGACCCAAATAGTCCGGACTTGCTCGAAAACATGTACCGATTTCTAGTATTGTACGCGAAATTTATATAACTGAATTTTGTTCTCACAGCTCGGGATAAAAATAAGCGGACACCCGTTAGAAATTAATAACATTTTTTAAAATTGCACAATTGAACCCTATGAGATGTTGGAAGACTTGGTTTACTAGGTAATGTATATCAAAAATGTATTAACTTTGTTTCTACATTTAACGAAAATTAACTTTGTTTGCTAAAATAGGAATACTAGGATCCGCCATTTTGATGGATCCTGTAAACGCAGTGTTAACGAAAAACACAGGCCAATCGGAGTGCAGTTACAGCTGACGGATTCCAGGCCGGCGCGGCGAACGATTCCATTGATTTTGAGTGGCAGTGTTGTTGTCGTGCCGTGCTCGAATCGCGAACAAAGGAAGAAGCAAGAATTTATCTAAATAAAACCCGCATGTTCACCTATAACTGCACAGTTGCTGTTCCTAATTCTCTTACATGGCAGGATATAATTTTTGTATCTATTAGCGAACAATAATTGCAAACAAGCTAACTTGAAACACAGTTGTTCTAATAGTAATATAATAAAATTTTAACAATTTATTCACTCGTCAATTATTTCACTTTGCATTGTACAGATTTTCAAATTGTACTCTCAACTTCATAAATCACATATGTAAGCGCTAAAAATAATTATAATTCATCAATATGTTTACGAAATTTTAACCGTGACTATTTTATATTACAATGTAAGAAGAACAAAATTGTATCTTTACGAATCTGTAGCTATTCTTTAAATAAAGTATATATATATTCAAATAAATAAACGTGTTCCATAATTCTTCATGAAGGTATCTTCTAAATTTTAACAAACATGAATTCATAATATTACAATCTGTCGTTTTGACGGCCCCCGTAAATCTACTGTTATATAAATTGCTGCTGCTGCTTCTCTTGCTCAGTATTCGAGCACAATGGGACTACAACGCTTCCGCTCAGTAGAATCTGTCAGCTGTAACTGTGGTATGTATGGCTCTCCTGCAACGTCTGACCATTGCTTGATATTTCTACTTGCAGTGCTCATTGTTCAAGGACCGCGTTCACTTACTACTATTTCAACTGCAATTTATTCTTAATTGTTAGATAACAACTATTTAATACTAGAACTACCGAACAATACATCTTAAATATTAAAACTTCATACAATTCTTATTGTACGTCATTAAACATTAAACATTTACCATTTTTTCTATAACTACATATAATTAAATATAATACAAATAAAATACACAAACGGCAGTCAGTTTCAGCATAACTTAATTAACTAATTAATTAACTTGGAAAGTAATTTCGTAAGTATATAATTTATTTATAATCTCTTACTCATATTGAATTAATTAATGAAATGGTACTGATTTATAAATGATTGAAGATGAAAGTTCTCGATAACTAAAAATATTGCATTTCAATATGAAATCTTGGATTTAAACAACAAAACGATAATGTTATCTTGCAAATATACATTTTTAAATTATTTTAATAAAATTATTGGATTGTCCGGAAAGTTCGTGCCGATTAATTTTTATTTTTAATAAATATCGCATATACCAAAACTCGAACTTTCCGAACAACCCAATATAAATACAATTTCATCAAAGTTTTCATTTTAAATTAAAAATTAAAAAAATAATTGATGTTCGTGAGACACGAAGCACACATGATTCATAAATACATTTACATGTTTTGTGCGCGGTAATGTACGATCTACGTCAATGTGAAAGCCTAGCAACGTACGCAATCTTTACGGAAACATGTTATAGTCAGTGACCAGCTGTTGTTTGGATTAGATTATTCTGATGGAGGGAAATCTCCCGAAACCAGCAGCGTGAGTACTATGACAAGGGCTTTTAAAGCTGAAAGTGCAATCATCTGTTTGCACAGATGCGAATGCTTCGGGTTTTCAAGAAAGGACAATAATATTAATTAGACAATTTCGACTACAATCAACATTTACACAACGTCACTAGTAACCTATGTTGTTGACGCGACTCTACAGACGTACAATGAGAAAAAAAGAACTAGATAATTATTTACAGTATCATAAAAAAATATTTAAAAATTGAAAACAAATCTTAACTAATTACTCAGACAGTATTAATAAAGTTTTTAACAGATACAGTTTCACTTATCTTCTTCAGGTGACGTTTATCGATACAATAATCATTCAACTTTATTTATGAAAATTGTTAAATCAATGTTTACAATAAAAACAGAAAACTCTGTAGAATTCTCAGTAGAACTCTGCCAAACATATCATACACCTCTTCGTTCGTCTGAAACTTCTAAAGACGTTAATCGCCTTTTAACAATATATATATTTTACAAAACTTTGTCCACCTAATTATTGTTTATCGAAACACCAACAGACCCAAGGTACAGGGGCTGCACCTTCTTCGACTCGAACTACCCTTAGGACATAAAACGTCGAAGGCTGTACAAGCGACCACTTTAACTACGCTTTTCGAGACGATCGGGTTTTTCCACTACTTGGCCTAAATTGTTTGCAGATGTGGGTGCACTTCCTGGTTGGGCAAATTTGGTCACCCCTGGAAACGCCCCAAGCATCCCCACTATCTATCCCCGATTGTCTTCGCTTGTACAGCCCTCTCAGCGAATCGTAGGGCCCAGTACATATTCGTGGATTTTCGTTGGCCCATCCCCTCCTTCTGAGAGAAGGGATGATCAACGAAAAGAGTAGGGACGAGCCTATATCAGGGCGAACTCGCGGCTGTCTTGACAGAATTATAGAGTCCTTCGAGGAGATAGTTGATCATTAAAATTCGTCGACACACCACGTGCAAACGGCCAAAGTCTAACTGATTGAAAAATCCATCAAAGACCGCAACAATGGTCTTAGTCGCCTTAGTGACGACGATACAACGGAGACATGAAACAGTCGGTTGACGAACGTCGTTGAGGATAGACGTAAAACTGTGTACTCCTCTTGTATTTAATAAAGTGTTATTAGTATTTCATGTGACTTGTGTTTATTGAATATACCCCGAACCCGTAACAATATTTCTCTTCGCGCATATGTTTTCGACGGTTTCTGTGTTTTTAAATATGGGACAGCAGATATTGCACTCGCAGGATCTACATCTCTGGAATTTCAATTCGCAAACTTTGTATTTCCGGGGAATCTAATAAATTCGAAAGTTACATTGGCAAAGGGCTGCGAACGTTATGCTGGTTCTCGGTGTCCGACCATGTACGGTCTTTTACTACTTCGTCGTTTTCGTTTGAATACACAGAGTCAACACTTCGGTCCCGATTGCGACGAATGGTTCGAGCTCGAAGAAAAGTTGGTTTCCTTGTAAATCTAGGTCGGCGGAATCAAGTTTTCGGTTTATAATGTGGTGCGCCGCGACGGCGGCAGCGGTTTGTCTTGTTGCGTTTCTATTTTTTTTTTTTTTTTTTAAGCAAATGAATATCCAAGTTTCATGCCGGGCCGAGGAATTAAGGTTTGAAAACTCGGCTCTTCGACTTATTTAGCGAACTTGGGGGCAGAAATAATTCGCGATTGTGCTTCGAAGAAGTCGACCGTTCGCCCTAAGCTTCGAGTGCTCGTAAAAATAATGGCGGCTCGTTCACTTTGTCGATACGCCGGGTACCGCTGCTCCACGGAATGACTTTAAACATTCCTTTAAACAGTAGTCAAGGCTTTCATTATTCCGACGCTTCTTACACTTTCATACGTACTTCTTTAATGACGTACGTATGACAATAAGAATTGAATGAATTTTTAATAGATGCAGTGTCATTATTATTATTATTAGTAGATCGTTGGATTTATTGTTCGGTAGTTCTAGTGTTAATATTTCTCGTCCTTCCTCATCTTCTTTTGTGTCGATTATATCCGTCGACACGGGATTATCTAGTGCCGTAAAAAGTTTAAGCCAGATAATGGAAAATAGGATTTACAGTTACGCTCGGCCGAGGTAGTTTTACTATCGATAACATTGCCGACATTCCGAGGAAGGGTACTTAACGGAATTGAGAATAGTTTTTACGATACATGAAAATAATGATATATTAATCTACTGGAAAATGTGGACCGTTGTTCGTTCACTAAGAGGTGCAGCATCTGCACCACAGAAACACATTTATCGTGGAAGTTACGACCTACTCCACGTCTAATTCAGAAGTAAACCAGATCCATCTAGGGTCTTCGCTTGTGGGCGATTCTAACATAAATAACATTCCAAGATTCAGGGAATTAAAAATTTATATTGCAGCATTGGTTTCCTAAGAGTCCATCGAAACATCGAGAAACTCTGGACGACCGATATATTCGTAGTTACACCTACAATTAGAATAAAAGTACGAAAACACAATTTATAGTTTTCATCCTAGTAGGTAATGAATAAATTACAGGTTTTATGTTATTACTGCTTTTTATGTTCATATGCAAGCTATCAAACCTCAACCAAACGAGCATGTTCACGGAAACTGTGTACACATTTATGTTGCCATCAACTTCGTCGACTTTTTAATAGATGCAGCTATAACTGAACAAGAAATATACGAAATAACATACAAAATTCTTCAATATTGTTTAATAAGTGAGCGATAAATTATGCTGCACGCAGGGTAAAGTAACAGACGCGGGACCATCGTAAACCGTTTCTGAGAACATTTTTAATCCAGTATGCATAATCGATATCCGGTTGACGCGAAAGACATTACGGAAGGGGTCAAGCTGAAATTTGTCTCCTGCTTTCGTGCGATATCTTATGTAAAGGTGACCGTATCGTACGGCTTGGCGTCGGTTCGATAAATTTCGCGTCGGTACGGGAACGGTATCGGTAGATTTTGCGCTTCGTTTGCTCGGATAAGCGGCTGCGATTAGGCGAGTGTGGCGCATGCGGATTCTACGGCATTTCCGATCTGACCCGATTCAATTTGCTGGACAATATACAGGCCACGCCGTTTCTCTCGGGACGAATCTCCTACAAATCGGCAATAGGAAGTCATAGTGAATTTTTATCACAAATCTCTCGCATAGATTATTTCAAACGTTGCACTGTACAAATTGCTGCTGGTCCAAGGAAATTAACACTAACTACCAAGGAAGGTTAAATTAATCTTAAAGGAAGTCCCGCGAGATTTTAAAATTTTGTGCGATCTCTTTTGCTATCATACTTTCGTAATAGAAACGCGATATTCCGGACAATTGTTAAACAATCGTCGAAAATTCACGATTTGTATTAGCGGACTATAATCATATAGGGAGCTTGCTAAATTTTTAAATTTTGTGCAATCTCTTTTAATATTATGTTCTCCTAATATAAATCCAATAATCTGGCAATTTTTAAAAATCGTCGAAAAATCGTCCATTCTATTAAGGAACCATAATCGTATAGGAATCTTGCTAAATTTTAAAATTTCGTGCGATCTCTTTTAATATTATATTCTCCTAATACAAATCCAATAATCTGGCAATTTTTAAAAATCGTCGAAAAATCGTCCATTCTATTAAGGGACCATAATCGTATAGGAAGCTTGCTAAATTTTAAAATTTCGTGCGATCTCTTTTAATATTATATTCTCCTAATGCAAATCCAATAATCTGGCAATTTTTAAAAATCGTCGAAAAATCGTCCATTCTATTAAGGGACGATAAGGGAAATTGTGGCAAATTCATTATTAATTTTAAGTGTGAAGCTATTAGCTCGATATTATAAGCTGGTTGTAAGATATACTAATAATGCTTGAACAATCGTGTCTACCACTTATTATTAATATTGTGATTAATATTTGACAAAGACATAATACATACCCATGATTTTATTCATCAAATTACAATGGTCAGATGAATATTCACTGTGCCATATAAATTTTAGAGTACTGCAAGAATTGTTTACAGAATCGTACATGTTGTTACGTATAAATAAATTGTTTTCAGCGGTGATTGCTAATACTATGCTGTTTTTCCTTCGTTTATCGTATTTGATCAGTATTTGAAATGCAAAGTTAGATGAAACGAAGTTATCCATTGGTGACTTTTGAATATTTCATGCGGCAACATTGGCTTCTCTTTTAATAATTAAATGTACATATTCCTTTCGCTGTCAATAACGCTGATACTGAAAACTATTTTACTCGAACAATTTCTTTTTTATCAATTCAACCGTTATTCATGTTTAACACATGTTCTCAAGTAAAACGGCAGAAATGTTTTCATGTCACGACATTGCTCCATCTGGTTGTTCCAGATATTAACGTGTATTCAATTTTTATATCGCGCTAGTTGGCACCGATATTATCGCTTTTATTAATTATTTACACGGTTATCATTTTATCATAAGCATTTCATCCATTTCGAAGTCCTCTATCTCAGCGCATGATCTTAGTAGAAGCATCAACAATTACATATAACCATCTGCAATGTTTGTCGAACATTCTTGAAAATTGTGCAACTTTTATTTAATAAAATAGAACACGGTGAAATGGATTCGTATTTACCAGAACTTACCTAGAATGTAGGTAAGATGAAGTAACATAATTCTTCGTGTAAAGGAGTGTAGAGAATTATTTATATATTTTACAATTATTTACAATTGTTTATATTTAATAAAATAGAACATGATGTAATTATTCGTATTTACCAGAACTTACCTAGAATGTAGGTAAGATGAAGTAACACAATTCTTCGTGCAGAGGAGTGTAGAAAATTATTTATATATTTTACAATTATTTATAATTGTTTATATTTAATAAAATAGAACATGATGTAATTATTCGTATTTACCAGAACTTACCTAGAATGTAGGTAAGATGAAGTAACACAATTCTTCGTGCAAAGGAGTGTAGAAAATTATTTATATATTTTACAGTTATTTATAATTGTTTATATTTAATAAAATAGAACATGATGTAATGATTCGTATTTACTAGAATTAACTTAGAATTAGATTATAATAAAATGACCCATTTCCTCGTGTAAAAGTGTACAG
>CM052095.1:7115521-7133280 GCA_028453745.1 Agapostemon virescens | reverse complement strand
AAAATTTCAAATGAATTCATTGAGAATATTTTTATTAAGAAATTCATTGCAGAAGAAAATATCCATATTTTTCTTCTTTAAAAGTTTAAAAGTATATTTTGCATAAAGTTCCATCACTTGTATTGCATTTATCGATCGTTTGTAGATCAGTTAATATCGATATCTTTACATTGTATCGGAGTATAAAATAATGCTTTACCACTGTGCAATTATCAGACACTATGATCTATGATGAATACAAACGTTGCAAATTCTAAACACTACTTGATTAACTATTTATCAAGCAAACACAGTGCTTAATGCTTTTTTTCTCTAGTGAATATTATCTACAAATAATACAAATAGAAAATGTTACAATATTAAACATTATCAATTGTTTAAAACATATTTAACATAGTCGAATACCACTGTTAATGTTTTTTGTTTTCACTTTCCTTCTAACCATTTTCTGACATGACTAATTTAATACACCAAATAATAAAGTTTAATTATTTTTTATATAATGCTATGCGAGTGTGGAATGTTAAAATAATTTCAATAATTCCAACAAACAATATATATAATAGATAAAAGAATATGTACTGTGACATTCAATCATGAAGTGTCGATAAACAGAATAAACAGAAAACAATATTATTTGTTTGCAAGAGGAACAAAATATTACAGTTGATTTAATTTAAAAAATAAATTATAAAAAATATTAGGGCCCTTTGAATAATACTAATAATTATTTAAACAAAGAGGAGAGAGTATTAATCCATGGATGTATCTTCGTCTTGAAACCTGTTTTCCCGTTCAACAGTTGAATCTTTAGCAATTTATAAAACGTATACGAATTTGTTAATAGGAGCCAACTATTTTGAAAAATAATATTGCAACTTTTACTGACGAAGCAGAGTCGCCATTCGAGTGCAAGGGGTTAATGAACGAGCTATAACTGACCAACGTCGATCTTGAAAAATCCAGCACAGTTCGCAACGCGTATAATTTTGGTGATTGCAATAGATGAAACCGGGAACCAGTTATTTCAACCTGTACGGTCGTCGATAGTTGCATCGTTAAGTATGTACAGCCTGTAGATGTTTTAATCCGGCACTGGTCGATGCCGATTGGTTTGGTTATTTAGTTTCCGAGATATTGCAGTGCTTGAAGTTAGGTACGGTTACCCAATAGTAAATGTTACGGGTGTAAGCGATGCACATCGAAATTGATCAAGTGAGCAATCCGAGCCGAAACGGCGCAACGGGAACGCCGAAATCTATCGTAGCGGACAAACGCGTCGAATAAAAATTAAATGCACACGAAAATCTCGTATATTTCCAGCGTCGCGTTTGGGGTGTCGCTAAATCGAATGCTCAACTGTGAAAAAAAAAAGTCAATCGAGTAGCATCGTTGTTAACCGGACAGGGTGGTGACCGAGGGAAACGAACGAACACGGGACAGCGCGTGGTCAGTTTCGCTAAACGATGGTAGAGATTTGTGCGCAGATGGCGCGACTTTGCCGGAAAAATATTTATTTTCATCGAGCTGCCGTACGAACTGCTCCCAACCGGTCGAAACGATATGTACCGCGAAGAATTTCGTCGAACCCGATAGAACTCGGAGCTCGTTTTCAAATCGACATGTTCTACAGTTTTCGCGCGAAATAACGATGCACTCAGCTCCCGTATAACGCGATCATACGACTGTTTGCGTTAGGTCGTAACAATATTTAGATATATTGTTTGGACGTTGAGAGCTGCCCTTTTTCAAAATGGCATTTCCCGGGGATCACAAAGGGCTAAGTACCTTGCAGAATGTCTACGGAAGAGATTTCTGCCTCGAAAGTAAAATTCGCAATCGAATTGCGGTCGCAGCATCATGCAACCTCGACCGAGGTGGTGATACCGAGTTTTGGTGGTGGCTTCGATTTTTTTGTGATTCTCCCTTTGAGATTTTTAAGGTTCCGCCAACGGCATGACCAAGCCAGATATTCATAGTTTACTTGAGAATTTTTTCAAAATGGTATCATTAAGGGTGCTCTTTAAGTTTGCCCTAATGTTGGACCCAGAGATCTCGGGGGTTGTCGTCGGTTTAGACGTTGAGGCATGCCCTTTTCCGAAATGGCATTTTCCGGGGACTACGAAGGGCTGAATACCTTGCAGAATACCTAGAGAAAAGATTTCTGTCTCAAAAATGACATTCGCAATCGAATTGCGAAAATGGCGCCTCGAAGCGCCACGCCTAACTGAGCTACGATGCAGTGGTTTATCATTTATCAGACGCTTATTGGCTCGTTTGGCCTAAGAATCCTGCTTGATTCTGTACTAAGATTGAAACCAAAATTGTCATTTTTGAGATGTACATTGACATCCTTATCTGTAAGAATCTTGTTTGGGTCTGTACTAATATTAAGACGAACACTATCATTTTTGAGATGTATATTGAGATCATTGCCTCTAAGCCTCCTAACCCATCAAATGCCTTCGAACAGGCTGTCCCTCGACCCGGACGGAACAAATGCGTTCCCGGAGGATCTAGTTGACCATTTGAAATCTAAAATGGCGAAGATGCTCGAAGATTTTCGACCACTGGGAAACACGGGACAGCCGACCTTTTGATCAGGCAAATTGCTAGAGAAAGAAGCATAGTGATCAAAGAGTTCCTTAAAGTTCCACGATAGTTAATTAGAATCTTTCTCCGGCTAGAAGTGCCGCTTCAACTTCGGGATTGTTTCACCTGAATGGCGAGGGATAAAGGCGCGATGGAAAGTGTACGGCTGAAAGTTGCTTTTTACTTTAAAGGAATAAGCTTCTTACTTTGCGTAGTTAGGTTTGGCGAACGGGATGATCCGTAACTGGTGTTACTGCCGGAATTGGAACTGGATTATGTGAAAAATAAGTCGAGAACTTGTTACGAAAAAGTTATCAGAAGTTTAGTGCGTCCAGAAGAGAATCGAGTTTGAATATTTCCGCGGCAAGTCACGGATTTGTTCGCGGAACGGTGTTACCCTTGTTTGCCCGAATTCTATGGAAATTTTCGAATTTTATGGAGAAATCAGAGATCAAGAAAGTTACCGAAGTTTTTGATGGACTTCTGTTCAAGACAAGGAACGCGGAACTCTTTTGAACAACGTCCGTATGTTACGAGTAAAGAAAATTTCTGGGAAGCAATAAAATAGTTGTAAAATGTAAAACTGTAAACTTTTTTATTACAGGTCAGATATTATCTTCATTGGTTTTAAAACAGTAGTTCTAACGAATACTGAACGATATTGAATAAATGCTCTTATAACAACTTTAACAATAGAATGTCGAAAGGAGACAAAATGACTTGTTACTGACTTCTTATTTGACAGTTTTCGAAATTATGAGAATGTTTTTATGAAAACATTTTACACAAACTTTTTCATTAAAACGTATATTAACACTTTACTGACCGGAAGTCTATTATTTGTACTTTCAATAGTTGCACTGTAACAAAATGAAGACTAGCAAACTACATTTACATTGCAATTTTTAACCAAATATTAGATAGCGTTACTGAAGATTCCGTCAGCATTGAGAGATTGATTGAAAAGTTTTCAATCAATATTTTCAATACATATTTTCCGTGAAACCTTTTAAAAGTTGAAATTTAAGTAGTATAAGTTTAGTATAAGTCAGACATGGATCTACTAGCGAGAAAAGGTGGCCTATATGTATATATACTTTAAGGATTTATATAAACTTTTTGAGGTTCTAAAATCTTTTTATTTATTTAAAAAATGTAAGCAAAGCTATTAGTATAAAATTCTGACTGAAACTTGTTACACTTAAAATACTAAGTGAAAACTTTTCAAAAAATTAATATAGATCCCTGAATTTATATATATTCCCCGTGAAACCTTTTAAAAGTTGAAATTTAAGGAGTATAAGTATACTATAAATCAGACATGGATCAAGTACTAGTATACAAGTACTTCTACATCGCTTATATCTAAGGAATTTGAGAAAATGTAACTATTGCAAGGACGAATAATAATAAAATTAAAATATCCTAAGTCAGAAGAATGCTTACGTTTTCGAGTTAAAGCAGCTTCGAGCACGAAGCGTTAACTTGCCTTGAACCTGCGGCGATTTCGACAGGATTCGTTCTAAGGATAATATTATCCTTGAAGCAGTTCGTTGTTCCCTTACTTTTTAAAACAGCTGACGTACATTTGTGAATCGACGAGGTCAGTTTTACATTTTTTACGGAGTGGTATGAATTTTTAATTCGCTCTCGAGCAAAGAAAAATGACGAACTCTTCGCAGGATCGCTGAGCGTTCGTTGCTTTGTTTTGCGAAAACCGTAAATTTGCATGAGGTTTCGCAGTCCGTTCATGAATGTTAATGGTGTTTCAGCTATTCGGGAAACCAGGAGATGGATGATCGATTTTTTTTAATTTCTTTTTCGCAGTATGTCTTTTTCGTCCCGTTGTTCTCGAAAGACGAGACCATTCTTGACTGCCGCGTTCGGATGCAAAGCCCCGCGCATTGTTGTGGAATCTTGCATTACACTTCGCTGCATTTACTTCCTTCAGGCCGGTGATTTACGCTCTTTACACCTGCATGCACTTTTATAAGAAATCACGGATGGGAAACATCGCGCACTCTTCCACCGGCCGATCGGCGTGCGGCTAACCTTTTGTAACTTTGGAAAATGTAGTTCGAAACTTTGGGGGACGTTGATGAATATTAATCCCTCGCTTCGGGTCGAGAGAGGAAGTTTCGAACAAGCTTTCAGCGTCTGTGCTATCGATCTTCGCGAAGTCGTATTTCTGATCCTGAAGGGACGGAAATTGCTAGTGGTTCGTCTTACTTCGGAAAAAATTGTCAACGAAATACTTTCGTTTCCGGGTTGTCGCGTTAACAACCGTTGTTTCGAGCGTTATACAATTAACCTAGCAAATTTCACTTGCGATTATGCATTTATATTGGTTAGTCGGACAAGTAGATGTTGTTTAGTGGCGTATATCGGACAACACTAATCGGATGAGGTTATACTGACGCGCATTTGAGAGGTAACATTTCAGTCTACAATTTTCATGCAGATAGTTTTGTATTTTGCCAATCGTGTCAAAAGTAGTATTAGTGTAAAAATTAGTGAAATTTCTAAAAACATTCTCTGTTTTGCAATTATACTACGAAAAACGCTGCAGAAGCTCGGGAAAGAATTTGTGGTGTTTACGGTGAAGATGCTTTACCAAATGCAACAGCATGTAGATAGTTTGCTTGCTCCCGTTCTGGAAATTTCGATATTAAAGATGCATCTCGCTCTGGTCGACCAATCACTGAAAAAGTCGATGAAATAATGTTAGAGGATTAAACATTCACCGTTCAACCGTTTTGGATCATTTGCAGAAAGCTGGATACAAAATGAAGCTCGATGTTTGCGTGCCTCATGATTTAACAGAGAAAAATTTGATGGATCGAGTTTCCATCTGAACCAATTTTTGCAACTTGAAATCGAAAAAACATGAAAAAATTCATAGACAATTATTGTACCCATATACAGGTACTGTAAAACTATAAAAATTGTCACTCTACAACTTCCATGTAAAATCTGTACTTTTTCGATCTTTTTGAAGTTTTTGATTTTTTACAAGCAGGTTTATCAATTTAAAAATTTGAAAAAATACATCTTAGATTTTTATTAGAATTTTTAAACATGATTCTACTATATTCTACAATATTCCAGAATATTCCAGTACATTCTAATATATTATTGTATATTCTCATATATTCTCGTATATTTTATTAAATTTAATTATTTCAAATATGTTTGACTATATTCCTGTATGTTCTAATATATTCCAATGTTTCTACTATATTCTACAATATTCCAGAATATTCCAGTACATTCTGATATATTATGGAATTATATTAATTCTGATATTTATATTAATATTTAATATTATTTAATTTTCAAGAATATTCTAGTATATTCTGGAGAAACTCCATTTTCTTATAACGTCGAAGTATTAGAACCCCTGAATTCCAGATACAGGTTTCTTACTTTTGTCCCTTGCTCGTGCCAGTGTTCGCCGCGACGCTACGTACAGAATGCAAGCGTCACGGCGCGCATCGCGACGTCGGGTACTCGTTCAGAGTCGGCATTAAGTTGTCCATGCGTCAAATTCTGTCTGCAGGTTCGAGCAGTCCCAATGTGAATACCAAATAGTCGCAGACTGGCTACGAAACGGCCGAAGACGGATGTCCGTGCACGTTCGTCGTAAATTCCACGACTCTCCCCTCGTGTCTAGATGCTCCGGAATTCTGGGGATATTCCGAATCTCCTCGTCATTGAACATCGACGCAATTCATTGTCGGGCGCCACGATTTTCTGCAGGTCGGCTAATCGAGCAAGGTTGCTTCGTTATCGCTTTCATCGAATCATGCATTGTTATCTTGACAACACTCGTGACGCTGTTTATTCTACCATGTACAGCGACTCGCGATGAGTATTCGCGCCCTTTTCATCATATCGATTTCCAATTTAGCTAGAGACGAGAAAAATTTTTCAGCAAACAATGTTTCAAACACTATTCAAACAACAGTTCTACAATTTTAAAAATATTCTTTTAAATTAACCGTGAATTTTTTGAGGAAATATTTTCAATAATAGTTCCCCCATTTTAAAAAATATTGTTTTACATTAATGGTGAAATTTTTTAGGAAACATGTAGCACATACTATTTTCCATAATAGTTTCACAATTTTAAAAAATACTTCTTTAAATTAAGGGTGAAATTTTTGAGGATGACTATGTGTCAGATATTTTAAGTTTTCAATTGTTGCTGCATTAAATAAATTACATTGACTTTGTAGAATTTTTTAGGCTGTTGGTTGAGCAGTTAAAGCGTTAAATTAACTGTCAACTTGTTGAGGAAACAATATCGCACATACTATAATCAATAATGATTCTACAATTTTAAAAAATACTGTTTTACATTAATGGTGAAATTTTTTAGGAAACATGTAGCACATACTATTTTCCATAATAGTTTCACAATTATAAAAATTAGTTCTTTAAATTAAGGGTGAAATTTTTTAGGATAATTATGTGTCACACATTTTAAGTTTTCAATTGTTGCTGCATTAAATAAATTACATTGACTTTGTAGAATTTTTGTGACTGTTGGTTGAGCAGTTAAAGCGTTAGATTAATTGTGAAATTGTTGAGTATCGCACATACTATATTCAGTAATGATTCTACAATTTAAAAAAACACTGTTTTAAATTAACGGTGAAATTCTGACAAATAAAATACTCTTACATTGATAATCTATAAAATAAAATGTAATATCCTTATATTGAAAATCTATGACATAAAATACAATATTCTTATATTGAAAATCTATAACACAAAATTAAATATTCTCGTATTGAAAATCTATGTCATAGAATACTACGTTTTTATATTGAAAATCTCTAATAAAATTAAATGCTCTTATATTGAAAATCTGTAACATAAATTAAATTATTTTTATATTGTAAATCAATAAAATAAAGTATTTTCAATTTGGTAATCTAACGCATAAAATAAAGTATTAAAACTATGCTTTAAATGGTATTTAAAACCTTGGCGACGAAAATTGATTGAATAAACAAATCTATTGAATCGATTTCCACGAAGACAATTTTATAACTTCAGTAATAGTAAAATAGAAAATCTAAAAAGTCTGTGAAAGTCGATTTTCTCGAAGATGAAGTGTCAAATTGAACAATTTTTATTGTATATTTTCGAGTTACCTTTTTCTACAGAATCGCCCGTATAAGATTGTTACATGACAGTTACATGACACACCGTATACAAAGAACCTTCGCAACGAGGGAAAGGTTTATTTAATTTTCAAGTCTGCAGCTATATCATCGGATTCCGATGCGCAATACTTGTTACACAATTTCCTTGTATCTGTTTGGACCTATTCTAATAAACATCGAGTTACCAAGAAGAAAAAGAATTATTTCTCGAGGGAGTTCCATCGTTTCCTTCTTCGCAACGATACTGCGTTGATTCAATCTTGCATGAAGGAAGTGTACGAAACATCCAACACCACCCATTTGTTCTGCATTAACTTGTTTTTATCCTTCAGAAATACGTTCGCTCTGGATCACGTCGAGCAACGGTTATGCATTTCACGTGCAGTTGTCTCCGTAAAGTTCCGCTGTCGTACATTTCCGAACTTACACCGTATTTTTACGTTTCTTTCTCATTAATGGAATGTTCTAACGAAAAACGACTGGAGTTTGTACCGTATCCATCGATTCTTTTGTGTATTTCCGCTTTTCTTCCGTTTTCGAAATTACTGAAACATTTCCGTCGGTGTGCATTTTCAGTTCGTTCATTCTATTGTTTTTACTTCTCGTTGTTCCCACGAAAATGGAACGTTCGTTTTAAATAACACGCGCGCTGTACGTTTCACATGAAGTTATCTTTATAAGCCACTTCGTTATAACGTGATTGAAACTTATGTATTTTTACGCTCGTTCGCTGTTATTAAAAACGGCGCACTGAAAAATACAACGATCGCTGATGTGTGCATTAATTTCTTCATAATTCTATTTATTCGCGTTATATTTCATGAAAATATTTAATATTTTCGTTGCATTTCATTCCGTTCCCTTCGCCTCGTTCTCTCCCGATATTTTCATGTTGCAGAATAATTATGCACTTCGCGCGAAGTTACGCGTTTGACGGTATTCCCGTTCGAATTTTATCGAATTTCATATATCATTCCGCTCGACGTTTCTTATTTCTGCAACTGTACACTGTCAAAAGTCGACAACCATTTTCCTATTGAATTATGTGTTACTTCCTCGGTGAATTAGTTTCATATGCACTCGTGAATATATTGAAATGAATCCTGAACGTTTTACATTGATACATTCTGAAATACAACAGAAATTCGTATTAACCACTTACGGACGTTGTTTTTTCTTAACTGTCGCGTTTGTATTTATCCAATAAGGAATTAAATTTGTGAATAAAAATGTAACGAAATTTATACGAGTGTATTTGTTCTCTTTTATTCGCTGATGCGATAAAATATATTGTAACGGCTGTATCTCCTGCGCTCACCGAGAGGGGGACAGTAGGACGAAACTTTCTCGCTAGTACCTTATCAGCCTTCGATTCATACATGTACCGTCCTTAATCGCCTTCTGATACCCCAACGTCTAGGGTCAGCTAGACAAACTTACTGATAATAGACTTACTCCAGCGGACTCAAAACGAAATACTCTCCCCCTTTCTTTTCTCCTTTTCTCTCTCCCTGTCTCTACTACAGTTATGGCCGTTTCAATATTATATGAGTTCGAATGTCGCAGTGTTAACTCTCAAATCACATGTTAATATATGGACATTTTACCAGATGATTTCAGTATTTTATAAGATAAAGAAGGAATCTAAATTGTAGAATATTAGTGAGATAACAAATAACAAATATCAAAAGAAATATCAAAGTAAATGCCTCGCAAGTTGTCTGCAGATAGAAACCAACGGAACCATTTTGTGCAAGTTATATTAATTGTGCTTCTATCTATTTTATTATATTCTATCTATTAAACAAAACAAAACGTACATTATAACTTTGAGTTTGCAACTCCGTACCGACCCGAACAGTCGGGTACCCGACGCATTAGACGGCCCGCGCACTCCTAATTTGCATACATGTGAAACGAGGATCTCAACCTCTAATTTTTACATACATGTGAAATGAGGATCCCGCGGTGCTTTTAGTACACTCCCTAAAAACAATTATACAAAACATCCTCCTGCAGTTTTCGTCCTTTTTCTGGTTTCACACTTTAATTCGACCAATTATATTTCATTCGTCACCTCATATTTTTAACAGATGTATACGTATTATCGATTATCTTCAAAACACCTTGAAAATAGGCTTGACTGCCAACGGCATCGTCATGCTAAATGTTCACAGTTGACGTGAGAATTTTGTCAAAATGGTAACATAACGGGTGCACAGTAAGTTTAGACTAGCGTAGGACCCAGAGATTTCGGGGGTTGTCTTCGGTTTAGACGTTGAAGGCTGCCCTTTTTCAAAATGGCATTTTCCGGGGATCACGAAAGGCTATGTACCTTGAAAAATGTCTACGGAAGAGATTTCTGTCTCAAAAGTAAAATTCGCAGTCGAATTGCGATCGCAGCATCATGCCTAAGTACACCTCGACCGACGTGGCGAAACCGAGTTTTGGAGGCGGGTTCAACATTCGATTTTTTTGTGGTGCTTCCTTTGAGATTTTTAAGGTTCCGCCAACGGCATCGTCAAGTCTGATATTCGTAGTTGACATGAGAATTTTCTAAAAATGCTATCATTAAGGGTGCGCTTTTAGTTTTTCCAAATGTTGGACCCAGAGATCTCGGGGATTTTTGTCGATTTGGACGTTTAGGGCTGCCCTTTTCCGAACTGGCATTTTCCGGGGATCACGAAGGCCTATGTACCTTGCAGAATGTCTACGGAAGAGATTTACGTCTCAAAAGTAAAATTCGCAATCGAATTGCGGTCGCAGCATCACGCTAAAGTACGCCTCGACCGACGTGGCGAAACCAGGTTTCGAAGGTGGGTTCGACCTTCGATTTTTTTGTGGTCCTCCCTTTTAGATTTTTAAGGTTCCGGCAACGGCATGATCAAGCCAGACATTCATAGTTTACTTGAGAATTTTTTCCACTAGCCACGCCAATCACGTTCCGCTCGGTCGTAGCGCCTGTTCGGAAAGTGCGTCTAGACAATTCCACGAGAAAATGGGAGTACTCCTTGACCGGGAATGCAGTTTCCAAGTTCCGCTCTGAATTCTAAAAATCTTCTAGCATTTCCCTTGAACGCCCTGCATTTACAGCGAAAACGAACGATTAAGGAGTTTCCTCTATAGCGGTGGCAGGAGCCGTCCGGGTTCGCCGGGTTTCGAGTTCTCGTCGAAACAAAAATCGCGAAGTGTAAATAGCAGACCAACGTCGACGGCGAGTGGAAAGGGGTTGGAACGGGTACGACGTCTGAACATTACTTTCTTTCTTCGACCCGGAAAAAGTAGTCGGCGCCGTTTCTCGGTCCATGTTGGTGTTCGATTTTGCACCGTCTGGCTCGTCAATAACGTATTTACTCGCCGGGATTCAGAAAGGGGAAGAAGAAGAAGAAAAAAAAAAAGGAAAAGGAAACGAAAAGCGCGGAAACAACGGGTGAAACGCGGAGAAAGAGAGTCGGCGAGGGAGCCGAGCACTCGAGAGGTCAGTCTTCTTGCTCTTTTCCAGGCCGCTCGGTATCGTTTTCAACCGCCTTTTCCTTCTTCGCATCCCACGTCGATCGGGCGTGGCCGGCATTCCACTTTATGGACACATGTACACGCAAGCCGATCGCGTAACGTTCGCCGTTCTCGTGTATCAAAGCACGATGCACTTTTCGCGTTGTTCCTTTCCGTTTCTACACGTCCACCCTCTCGCACCAACCCCCTTACAGAATCGAGCTGCGCTCATCGCACGCCACTGATGGAACTGACAATAAGTTCGATAGACGTGGACTGCGTCGAAAGCGATGAAACTGTATTTAGAAAAACGTTCTCGCGTTACACAGTTCTCGCGGACGACGCCGATACGCCTCGGGGAAGCTTGCTCGAGAAATAATTTATTGATACTGGGGCATAGTATAAAAGGTCAGTGATGACTCGTTGACAAGTGGTCACTGAGGCGCGCGTTATAATAAAATTGTATGAAGTTTGAATAAGTGCAGGCTGCATAGAAACAACATGAAATCGTTGTTTTCATTAAATGAAAGTGTACAAAGATTAAATTAAACGTTCAGAAACAGTTTCTGAAACTGTCCGGAAGATCCCAGACAATGAGCAACCCTGTTTCCCAGATGAACTGTGAAAATTGAAATTACGAAAGCGTTTCCAACAGTGGTTTACGTTTCTCGAGGTAAGCCGTAAGCGATTCCATCGCAGCCAGCTATCCGTATCTCGAAATTCAGCATTATTTTGTTTAACATTGATTAACCCATTGACTGCCACGCAAATTTAGCGCGTCTTACCCTGGGTGCCACGGTTTTATTTTAATATAATTAATTTAATAATAATTTTAATAATAAAAATTGATAATCAATATGTTCTCTACACTATATACATTTTTCATTCATCCTTTCTAATAGTTCCTAACTCAAATAGCCATTTGTAGCCAATCTAAACTTGCAGCACTCACTACGAGATATGTCATAGTTGGCAGTCAATGGGTTAACAGGGAAAGTGTAAAAATTGAATAAATAAATATAAAAATGTTATGAATAAAAGCGAGTAGTTTCAGGGCTGAATAAATGCTGATCACTCGACAGTTTAAGTAAACAATATATTTAAAACATGTGACGCTTAATGCGTTACACGTGTTGCATCAAACGTTCGCCTCTGATTGATCGATGAAGATTGACTGCTCGGAAAAATTCTATCGCTGGCGTGTAAATCTGACGGTGAGAATAACAGGGAGAAGTAAATGACTAGGTGAGAGTAAAAGGAAAAACGAAACAACTATACTTCTCGTTCCAGCAAATTTAAATTTTTCCTAA
The DNA here is from genome assembly GCA_028453745.1 of Agapostemon virescens. NCBI lineage: Eukaryota > Metazoa > Arthropoda > Insecta > Hymenoptera > Halictidae > Agapostemon > Agapostemon virescens. The sequence goes on along the minus strand of CM052095.1, from coordinate 7,120,712 downwards.
AAATTACCAACGCTGTTCCGTTCTGTCAAACATTTCTTAAATTTTGTTCCAACTTATGATCTCCACTTACAATAAATTAAAAAATGTTACCAACATTCTATTTTCCAATCGACTTTTACAATTTTACTTTTTAACCCTCTATTGCAAACGAATAAGTTGTTATTGATATGCAAATCCAAAGCTATTATGTAATATATAATGATTAATAAAAATTGTTTAATAGATAGAATATAATAGAATAGATAGAAGCAGAAATAATGTAAATTGCACAAGATGGTTCCGTTGGTTTCATTTATTTTTATATTTTAAGTTGACGGTGCTGCCAACCGTTATCAATATTGTTATTTGTTACCTCGGAGACATTAAATAATTTAGACGAATACGTTATGTTATGAAAAACTAAAATCATTTAATAAAATGTTCATATATTACATGTGACTTGAAAATTGCACGGTCCCACAGAGGGTTAAGATAACATAAAAACCTGATAATATGTACGATAACTGTATCTACATTTTAATAGCGTCCCTTTGTTAGAAAAGCAATGAAAAATCAGGCGGTGAGCGTTAAAATTTTATCCAGTTATATCATGTCGTAACCTGGAAAGTATTTTAGTGCCCAGACCATAAAAATAATATCATTCTTCCAGGATACCTTTTCGCAAGGGTCTATTAACTTATATGGATCTAATTTTATTAATCGTAACCGTGTTTTGTTATTGTAATTATTACTGTGTCGTTAACCTGACGACGCAGAACAAGGTAGTAACATCATAATTTGATGTCTACACTTTAAAACCATATATGTAAAAAGTTAACGAGTCTAGTTGCAAATTGATAGAAGAAAGAAGTAAAAGCTTTTACTCTTAAACGACTATCTAATCAGCTTAGTATTAAGTGCTGAGTGCAATAACAACATCTCTCTCAAAAATTATTTTCCTAACTCGTAGCTGAAAAGTTGTTTTCCGAACTTGTATTACAAGAATGTCTCAAATTTACAACTTTGATAAATATAAAGAAAAATAATACAAATCAAAAGTCAAAAAATTCGACTCAAGGGCAATTTTGACTACCTTATCCAGCTACACCCTTTCTCAATTCACATAATTAATTTCTGAAAAACTGTGCTATTTATAATACTTTATAGCAAAACAATCGCTACAAGTTAAGTTTAATTTCTGACAAAAATTTATTTGAAATAGTATTTTTCGGGAGACTCAAAAAATATTTGTAGAATTCAACCAGCGATGTTGACTATAAAAATAGCTGTATGTTTACGCAAATGCTTGGAAACATCGTTTAAACAATTTAACGGTGAAAAATTGAATGGACCGAATAGTGTAAACTGCGAGTGGAACGAAAATTTAATAACACGCTCTTCAAATTACGTTATTTGTCCGTCGGTGGACTACGAAGTTTGCCGGAACCGAAGCAAGGAAACATGACATAGTCATCTGAAAAATAATGAAAATTATTTTCCTCTCATACCAAAAACGGGACTTCGCCGCGCAAACATGTCTCCACGGGTTAGTTTCAGAAATACACGTTTCGCTGCGCTGTTTCGACAGTCGTTCGGGTCGGTCGTTTTCGTGCTACACGGTTCCGCGGACAGTTGAAAACACGAGAGATGAGAACAAACATTAAAATTTTTAGTAGATTTTTTATGATCAAGTGTCACGAGCCCTGCTGCTTCATCGGACAGCTTTCAGGTGCGCGCGAAGCAGACGATGAATCAATATCCATCAACGGGCGACTGTTTTTGAGATCGTTGCGTCGAACTATGAAATGTTTTCATCGCGATAGATAAAAAGAATTCAACGAGCACAGCGTCGACAATCATTCTTTCATTTTTACAATGTCACAATATTAACGTTCGGCTTAAACCATTTTGTTGAAACCGAGGACTGTGTAAATAATGAGACTGCGGATTTTCATATAAAACTAAAGTCGCCTATGTAAATTGCAAGGAATCGAGATTGCAGAAAAATTTATTCCTTCCTCGAATAGCTGTTATATTCAGCCTGTCAAGAGCTAGGGTCGCGAGTAGCGTGAAAGGCCGGCGAAAGGGTTATTACCCTGGGAATACGGTTTTAATTTTTTAGTTGGGTGCGAGGACGAACCCAATGCAGAATTGGGGGGCCTCTGGGATTATGGCCGTCGAGGAGGAACAAACTGCTAAATTGGGCAGCCTCTAGGATTATAGACGTAGAAGATGATCCAACTGCGAAATTGGAGAGCCTCTAGGGTTATAGACGTCGAGGAGGAAGCAACTGAAAATTTGAGGAGCCTCTAGGATTATAGACGCAAAGGAGGATTGAAATGATAACTAAATTGGAGACCTCTAGGATTATAGATGTAGAAGATGAACCAACTGCTAAATTGAGGAGCCTGTAGTATTATAGTCGTTGAGGAGGAAGCAACTGCGAAATTGCTAAGCCGCTAGGATTATAGATGTCGAGGAGAAATGCAATGTGAAATTGGGGAGCCTCTAGGATTATAGACGTAAAAGATGAACCAACTGCTAAAATGATTTTCGACAGGTCATGAGTCGTCCCTTCAGCGTTTGCCAATAATTGGCAATCTTTGAAGGCGTCTCCCAACCAAACTATTAGAGCTATCGACATGAGCCCAACGGCAAAATCTTCCCCAAACCTTCCTCTTTAAGAAGAGCACCCTGAATTTAGGCTAGCATTTCAAGGGACTGCAGGACGGTCCCTTTTGTCAACCCCATTTTCCCATATTCGCGACTTTCACCAAACCGAAAATTTCAAAGTCGTGCCACTGCCACAATTCGCTTCCAATGGACCCGGGAATTGATATACATGCTTCCGTTTACTGTTAAAGCAGCTTCGACAGCAAAGGGTTAAATATATTGATGTGTGCATCTCTCATTAATGGGAAGGAACGGTTGAATTGAAAGCGAGACCTGACCAACTTGGTTTTCAACGGACGTTTATTTTAGAGAACTTGGTGTGAAAGTTGAATGTTACAATTGTCAGGGTTACTGTCTCATCGGATCTGATTTACCTCGTTACATTTGCTGGCTTATATAGTATTTCTGGTGACCATGTCTCAGCCAATGATATTCCTTGTTTAATGTATTGTGTGGATTTTATTTTGTATGGCGTTTAACTATTTGCATATGTCAAATTACCGGTGTTTGAGCGCTGTTAGTTTCGAGAGACGAGTTTCAACACCGCCCTTTAAGGCCGACCCTGGGTACACGGGAATAAACGGGGAAGAAAGGGCGGCCACCGGAGGTGACTGCAAAAGGTCAAGGGCTAATATACTCTGAGAGTACAACTTAGAAGTGACGCAGCACAATCAGAAACAAAGTCTTGCAGTGTAGCAAAGCAGCACACGGCAAACGCAACATTCACATAGACATTGGTCGCAATCATTTTGGCCGATCTTTCGAGTCCGTAGCCGGGCACCGAGTGCATTGACCAGAGGATCCTGATTCTCACGAATGCAGTCCCTAACAGCTATATTTGCAAGAATCTTTTTCCAAAATTAAGTTTCTCAAGTTTCGCGACGGTGATAGAGAAAAGCATCTTCCGGCTTCGCGTTCAGCGCATCGAACCCTGTAAGAATCGTCTACCCGGTTATCGCGGATGCAAAGTTCGTTTTAGACGTTGTAATCAGCTCGCCTCTAACGTATTCTCGTGCAATGTAATTGGAGAAACTTGCTGAAATATTCCTCAACTAATTCTTATCTTTCGGCGTACCCCAAAGTTAAGTTTGCTAATCAAGATGCGCGCGCGACCGCGATCGCGTAAATTAATTTGTGCACGGTCGTGTCAATAAGTCCGCAGACTGGAAAGTTTTCGAAGCTTGTTGCAACAGTGCGCAAACGTATAAGCCGATGGTCCTGGCTAGAAACTCTGGCTGCGCTAATAGAATCTCCAGCCAGCCAGCAGCCGGGATAGATACGATATTTGCGCGACACAATGCACGATCGATCGTTAATCGGAAAAGCTATAACTACATCGAAGCGCTGTCATATTCTGCGTCACTCCGTATCTATCGCGAACAATCGCGATAATAATCAGCTAAAACGAAAGGCCGGCTAGCCCCGAAATTATTTGCGTTATCCCATGATAATTAATTGCACGCGGCTAATTAGACAACAGTGGCGAGCTGAAATTATTCTGTGTTACATTCGATGCGCACGACCGGCGCACTGTGGGCTATGACGCGTTCAAACAGCGGGAGAAAATCACTTTAGAAAAATATCACCGTAATAAACAATTTTTTTACGAATAGTTATGGCATTAGTTTTTTTCTTGACTGCTTTTTATTCCAAATTTAATTTTCATTCCAAACTCGAAACATTTTTTCATATGCAATAATTCTATTGTTCGTGGTTCGTTTACTACTATCACTTTTATGCGCAACACTTCAATTTTTATTACCGATTTTATTACCGAATAATAGTTTGACAATTTTTAAAAATGCTTTTTAAATTGCAAATGATTGTAAACTCAGAATTAATTTCGGTGAATATTCCTTGGATTTTCATGTGTTTTATATAACTTGTGGCAATCGATCAGGTTCTGCAGCAATTAACATATTCAACGTGCCTTCAGAAAGCTCTGCCAACGCAGATTCCATTCGTACTTTTATTTCCGTGATTTTATTTATTGGCGACTTATCCCGACCGTAAATTTTCCCTGCTAGAATATCTCAGAAGTTCTCAATGGGGTTCAAGTTCGGATATAACGCTGACCAAGGTAGTAATTTTATTCCGAATACTTGAAACCACCTTTTTACGGGAAGATGCAGCGCGAATAGGGTCGTTACTCTGCTGGAACACTGTTTTACTGTCTTTTGTTATTGTCATGAACGGCAATAAACGATCGTGTAGCGATTGTTAATAACTAGCAGAATTTAATCTACTATTTACAAAAGCGTTATCACTTTTTCCATGCTTTTTATACTTTTCCAGACCATTACAGCGGCAGAATCGTTATCGCTGCTGATTATTTCTTCTTTCGCAGTTATTGAAATTATAAGAATGTTTCCACGAAAGCTTCTTCAGCGAACGTTTTTATTAAAGCACGTAACATACAAGTGATATAAAGCTTGCATATTTGCAGGCTCTTCGTTAGCATAAAGCAGTGTATATTAGTCTAGTTTAGTGCTCGGTCGTTCTAGCGTTAATCTAGGAATTTCAGTTTTATCCTAATTTC
>CM052095.1:7104395-7115511 GCA_028453745.1 Agapostemon virescens | reverse complement strand
GGTAGAGTATCAAATCTCTTGAACGAGGAAATTACTCTGTAATTGATTGAAACAGATTAGCCCAGCGTAGATACATGTGGAATACCAGCGACTTCTCAACGAGGATTGTAGCCACCAACTTCAGACTATCCCGAATTTCTAACAAGGAACTATAGCGGAAGGGTTAATCCAGAGTATTTAATTTCCATCAGCATTTAAAACCAGTTGGGACCTGCCATCTTTCGCGGCTGAAATTAGTGGATCGTTTCCCTATCTACATGGTGAAATAAAAAGCGACGAACCCTTCTCCGAATGAATAATTGGAGGTCAACGAGCAGAAATCATTTAATCCGTAGAAACAAAAGAGGGTCGGAGGCGCTTTCCATAGTGTCGTCACTGCTCGGCACAGTTGAGGATTAAACTCCGTTCACAAACCTGCTGCTCTGCTAACCCTTTCAAATCTGCATGAAATTAACGCGAAGTTTATCGACCAACCCCCGTCTCGTCCGTTGTGGGGGTTGTCCACAAACTTCATGCAAAAAGATGTACAGCGGCGAGCATGTAAATAGAGAAATGCGACGTCGTTGTCGTTGCTTCGGTAAAACAATATTTGATAGTCGGAAAAGTATTCAGGGATTTTTATCAGTTTTTCTTGAAATGTTTCTTTTATTCGAAATGAATTTTATTCAAGTATATGGACCGTTTATTTTCAAAGTGGTGTAAGTCCTTTTTTAAAAAAACATGAGATATGAAGTAAGTTATGCTTAATTTAGTGTAAACTTTTTGTTTATAACTAGTTAGTATTTAATATCTTAAAAAATGCCTATGCTTTGTTCAATTTAAAATTGGTGGCCATTTTCGGTGGCACGAAGCTCGTGTGTACGTCGATCGATTTTAATGAATTTTTCTGCACGCGTATAACTATCATAGATCTACCAGATGCGTCTTTAAAATTTTTTGTGCGTAGCTCAAATAAAAAATATTTAAAAAGTTCCTTTTTTATTGGTCATGTAATTCACATCAGTTCCAATATTTACAAAATTTATTTTGTATATCATTTATTAAATCAATGCAACTGATTGCTCAAGAAAAGTCAAGACGTTTGATCCAATCTTAAAAAAGTTATTTAGGTTTGAAGATGTGTCCGAACACTTTCGTGGGCTACTGTACACCTCGTATTCCGATGTGGATAGTTATTGTGTATTAATATCCTACAGTGTGCGATAAAATTTCTAGGCTAGCTACGCGTTGCAAGTAGAATAGCTCCTTCGTAATACTTGGCCAGGCCGTTCTAATACCTTCATTCCTTCCATACTTGATTAACGCGAGATTTGATGGAAGATGACAAATTTCTCATGGGGCCGTCATGCGCGACATTACGTCCTCCTTGACCCGGTATCCGGGCTGCGCGTCCTACCAGGGTCTCTGCCAGCAAATTTCAAGCCGTGAGATTTTCCCAAAGAAATTATAATGCAGTTAGAGGGACGTGACATCGGCCCGAACGCCTCACCTTTCAGGAAGTAGACGGAAGAGGAGCTTCTGCTGGATCCAGAACAACGGGAAGAAGCTCGTCTATTTTCCTCGTGGAGAGAAAAGAACGGCGAGACTGGGAGAAGGGGCTGGGAAAGAGGATGGGAACTAATAAGACTGAAGAGCTTACGTTTCGGCAAGTTTCGGAGACTGCCGGTGTGTGTCGACTGCGAGAACCAGCTCCTATCGCACTCCGGAAGTACGAGAAAGCTTTCGAACGAAGTCACTCGTTTCGCCTCTGAACATTAACTATTGCTACAACTTTCTCGTACATAATAGAATGTCTCACCCGATAAATACAGAATTTTATCGATATACAGTAGCTCAGTATTCGGAGACTCTTTAAATCGAAATAACTTCTTTAAGATTGGACCCAACGTCTGGACTTTTCTTCAGTTATTAGATTTCACTTCAAAAGTTTCCATTCTTCGACATAATAGCATCCCCTTTTTGAAAAATTGAAATATAAAACGAGTTGTATTTTACCAGTCATTTTAACTGGTTACTAGTTGTTTCTTTCGCAATTATTGAAGTTATAAGCACTTCTTTAACACTTTGACTGCCATGTCACCCATATATGGGTGACAGAATTATTTGTCCATGTTTAAAAATCAATTTGTACGCCAATATATTCGTTGTACTCGATTTAGTTCGTATCTGGAGACTACAAAAAGATTGAAGGATAACTATGTGTCAGACACTTTAAGTTTTCAATTGTTACTGCACTAAATAAATTACTTTGATTTTGTGGAATTGTTTAGGCTGTTGGCTGAGCAGTTAAAGTGACGTACACGTTGTAATAAGAATTGTATAAAGTTTTAATAGAGCAGTCTCATTATTTTTACAAAGCAATGTATATCATTGGATTTATTGTTCGATAGTTCTAGTATTAAAATACCACGAATGTGATGATAAAAATTTCATTAAAAATAATAAAAAATAATATCTATTTAACTGGTGGTCTTACTAATGAAACCAAGACCTTTTGACCTACCCTGTCCTTTTCTACGTTAACAAAAGTCAAAGAATGACTGGTTAATAGTTTTCCCTGGTGGGACCCGTGTTTTGGATAATTATCGATAAAATACTGTAAATCCTTCTGAAGACTACTGTCCCCGTGGTAATTCCGATACGCTCGGTTCTGTTTCAATAAACGTTTCGCTTCCTCGATCGCTTCGCCTGGAACATCGGGTCATAACCTAAGTCTTTTTTGCTCCGCACATTTCTTGCCACAGACAAGAATACAGTGCTTACTCCACCAACGTGAAAGTTAGCACCACCCTCATCCTTGTTTACAAAGAATTAAAGTACATTTATGTTTTTCCGATGCACATGCGAGTGCAGGGCACGGTTCCTTTGAAACAAGGCAACAAATAATGATTTCAAGTAGTCGGCTATTACAAGCAAACAATATGAAAATAATATAAAAGAATATCTTCGATTCAATAGGAAATAAAATGAAACAATAAAATATTACTTGAAATAAAGTCTGAGCAATAATGAAATTATCTAAAAGGAACTAATTTGTCTGTTCAAGGAACAAAATATAATATAATAAAAAGAAATAAAATATAAAGAATAAAATATAATATATAAATATAATACAATATATCAGGCAATAATTTATTTCCTGTCAACATGAATTTATAAAAATATGCTACGTTTGTTTTACTAAAAGTTTAATAATATTTATATCTTTGTGTCGAGCGATCATTGGGTAGTTTAATTTAGGAGGAGAATTGAACGCGAATACTCGATATGAGAAAAGACATATTTATGTATTTTCCGATACATCAAGCACAATAAATTATTACATATTAACAGAACTTATGGTCTGTTCAATACCAACGTTTGATAGATTTCATTTTTACATCTGAACCTTTTTGGGTTTAGCATTGAAAGGGGAAAAAAATCGTGATCCACTTGGACGCGATGTTTGGAATGGGACTAATCGATATTCCACATAAAAGATAACGAACTCCAGATATGTCAAAGAATGATAATTTATGTAGCAAAGAATTATGGTATTTCTATCTTTCAAATAATCTTGGAGATTAATGGATACCAGCTCTGATGGAAAAATCGATGGAAACACTGTCCACGGTGTTGTCGATATTTCAATTTCTAATCTAGATCTTTTATTCGACTAGTTCGTGCATTTTTCATTCGAGACGCAATAAATCCGACATTCGTAATTAAAAACCTCTACGGAATACGTAAAAATACATGAAATCCATAAAGTATTTCGCTGTGGACAAAAAATAAAAATTTCATAAGACACTGAATCTTTTATCGTACTAATAAGAGACTCAATAATATTACAAAAGCTATTACGATTTAAAATGTGCAAATATTTTGCTACCTTCTTCGAGGGCAATATAAATTGCATATTTAAAAACCATCGTAAAATACATCACTACGTATGAAACAGTAAATCCCATACACAAAGTATAAAATTTTATATGAACAATATTACTCCGAAATTTTATTCGCAATTGACGATTCCCAAAATCTAATTTCGTTGGCCTTTGCATTACTTCCTTCTCAAGCAACCCTGATATATAATAAATATTATATGATAAATATTGTATAATAACAAGAATGTACAAGACTGTTCAATGAACAAGTTCATTCGACACATTCTGATCAGAATATTTTTATAATTTAAATAATTGTGGAATTAATATAAAATTAGGGACCAGTCATTTCAACTTAATCTTCCTTAATCTAATTCTTTTTTAAAAATGGAACGAAAATTTTACACACTCACTGTGTGTTCTTTTTTTAACAATTTAGTTGCAATTTAAAGCACAGATAATAATATTTTATAATTGATTGACCGTAACGTTATATGATAACTGATTAACAAATAAATGTGCTTTGCAACGAAGTAAGGAATCTCATCGAATCGAAGACATTTTACAAAAATGATTTACACAGTTCTGTTTGAGTATCGAAAAGGTTAACTCTAAAATATGAAGTGGTATGTCGCGAAGTTCGCGATGATAACGATGAACAATTACAAACCTGAAACTCAGAATGTTTCTCTCTCGAACAACTGGATACCACAGTTTACACGTGCGCGTCGTCGTCTGACTACAAGGATCTGCTTCTACTGTTACCTATACATATATACACGTTACACATAAACTATCCAGGATATTTGTTCTCCGCCTTCCTCCCTTTGTTACCACACAGCTACTGCGTGCTGCTTTCAACAACTCGTGTTGTACGAAGATTTAAAGACAACCTACTGTTATCGCGGTTGCACTACATTTTTGCGTAATTCTGTATTTAAAGATACACCGTTCAGTTTAATTAATCTGCTCCGCTGCGTTTCATTACCAACTACATCTTTGGCCATGCATCTTTTAAATAGCTTTAAAATTTTTTAACGAGCTTGACAATTGCTAGAATTATTTTAATAATTAACAGCTGGGACAATGGACAGCCATCCTGTTGGAAATACACATCTTCTTTGATGTTTTTCGGGATCACTTGCAAAAATATTTACGTCCATTTGTTTGTCTCTAAATGCGAGGCGTTGCTATTACATATCGTCGAATTATTCGTGTACGAATTAAATAAATAAAAACTATATTTCTAGCATTTAAAATAACTGGTTTTTATCATTATAGAACGACGAATTCTTTAAGTTTATTAGCAGTGGAGATATACAGTAAAAGCTTCTCGAGTATCATGGTGTCCGAATATTAACCGCCGGTCACTGTATATATTTTTATTGATTACGTTTAACTATTGTATACACGTTTTTAACGATTTGAGTACTACTACGTTATGTATTGATTACGTTTAACTATTGTATATATATTTTTTTCAATTTGTGTACTACTCCGTTTTGTTCATGTTACTATTTTTGAAAACTGAAGAAACCTTATAATTATACAGCAGGTTCTTCTTAAACGTACTTTTATGTACACTTTGGTAGTTGGTTCTTCGATTTACATATTAATTACATATTAACTCTCTTATGGGCCGAATTTTTGTTTTTAATCCAAAAGAAATTGGAGGAACGAAAAATCAGAAATTATAAACCTGTATATGCAAATGATAAAAAATGTTTTCGTTTAAACAATTTTACTGCAATATATTCATTATGTGACTTTCAGGTAACAACGGCCTATAAAGTTTGCACTTCTGTGCATAAAAGCTTAAGCGTGAAATTCCATAAAACAATTTGCACTTGACGTTAAACATTTTATTTTTGAAATCTCTTTGTTGGATCACATTGCAGTGCATACATATTGGTATAGTCAACTATATTGCTTATAATTTCCTTGTCAAATAGTTTTCGAAAATAGGTCACAGGAGAATGGAGTGCTTCGGGGACATTAGGGCAATCTCCTTTCCAAGAGCGATAACAACTATTATTATTCGTCTGGGATAGTAGTTGCCAAACAATTCTTTGTGGCCCTGCATCTTCCTCATCCGACGAGGATCGAGTACTAAATTCTTCGTCACTGTCAATGACATTTATCCGTCGTCGGGGAAATACTATTACATCTTCATCGGACACTCCAATGCACTCCAATGGTGCCGCTGAGGGGACATTGAAAATTGCCATACTATTATTTAAAACAGTATTCATATCGCTATATTTATATTTAAGTCAGAGAAAATTGAAATTCTACGCGTACGAGTAACAATAATAAACTCTTTATGGACGAAAAGTAATGGACCATGGACAATGGAACTATTTTACACCAAAAAGTGTCTCGATTTTGGAATTAAAATTACTTGGAGTGCTAAAGGTTAATGTGGACCACTTAACGTGGAAAGACTTCTACTAACGAAGTAAAACGCCCTCCACGATCCCGTATTTTCCAATGCAACTTTTATTTCGAAAAGTTTTCTACTACCGTCATACTTTCCGAGTTATCGTAGGTGAAAATTGTCAGTGGCTCGAGCTGTATAATCCGTTTAGACTTGCAAGAGGCATGTTTTGGAATTCGCATTGTAGGATCGGGTAGAACAGTTAGAAATCGTGATCACTAGTTTCGTGTTCGAAATTCTGATCAATGGCGATAAACCTCGACGAATTCCATCGAAAAATACTTGAAATATAGAGAACGATGAATGAAAAGTGGGAATAAAATCGCACCGTGTTTCGAGGCATTTCATCATTGGTTGTCTCCCGTGCACCTGCTAACCACGCTGCGGATTTTCATTGCATTATACCGGCTGTTCTGCCATAAACGGTCGGCGTTCTCTCGGCACACCCAGACCATGCCACCGTGGGAGACTGCGATGTGTTTACATTTCACCTTCGTTATACACCACGACGGCTATAAAAGCTTTCGACGCCGGCGACGATACACGCGTTCTGAATAAATTCGTCATGTAACACAGAATTTTCGGTCCAAGTTTTGCCGGAAATTTTCTTGGTAAACCAATTCGAACGGAAACGGGATTTTTGATAACGCTGATGGTATTACCGAAACTTGTACGCGTGACTCGCCTGTAGGATAAAACTGAATCAGCTGGCGATACTTATTTTGTTTTTCGTTTATTCAATGTTCGGAATTTAGCGAAAGAGCGAAATCGAATTTTTGATCTTTAACTGGGCTTGCGGTGCGTGAAAATAACGACGTCAATTGGAAACACTATTACAAGCGAATGCTTTTTATTTAACAATTTAAATCCTTCACCTGCTGAAGTGTTCAACGTTTACACGTTTGCACCTCAAGCAATTTTAATTCCAAAATCGAGACATATTTACATAGAATAGTTACATTGTGCATGGTCCATTTCCTTTCGTGCATATCAAATTTGTTACTATTATTCGTACGCACAACGCTTCAATTTTTATCGATTTTTAATAATAATTTAATATTTAATAATTTTTAATGTGTATGAAGGCAGCCATGGATGTTCAATATTAAATTTCGAACGTTTGAAGCAATGGGGTATGGATTTTCACTTATAAGTGCAGTGTTCGCAATTTCTGTAAGACTACTACTTATTTTCAATAAAAAATGTTGAATAATTTCATCAAAGATTACGAAATGGTGGCAGAGGATCGAAGAAGAAGAAAAATGCACTAAAGTTGAAATGCAATCACGCGAACTCTCTTATAACCTGTCGTATTTCTTAATTTTCTTAATCATCGTAATTGTTTAACTTGTGCGAACTTGTTACGAACTTTAAACGCATATTGCGATCGTGAAATACATAGTTTTTATTGCTGTAAAGTAGACTATCAATTTCCTGGAGGCAGTGGACATTCGAGCAGAATAACGCTCGAAGCAGTTCGTGCAGAGCTCGGATTGTCTTCGACTTCGATTATTAAGAGTCGTATGGAATGATGGACCGTTGAAAGTCCTGATCGGGAAACATTACCTCGGTGGAAAAGAAAACACAGTGTCTATCGGAGACACCGACGTATCCAGAAAGAGTCTATCAAAGCTCGATTCCTTTTTAAACCCCCATATCCGAATCGAGAAGACACAATCATTTCGTCCGCGATTGGTTGAATCACCCCCCCGACCATGATCGCATACTCTATCCGCCGCGGCATATCGAACGAGACACTCCCGATACCTTTTATTTCGAGCAGGATATTCAAAAGGATCACGATTGGTCCAGGGTTCCGCGTTTTTGACGACGAAATGGATTTCATATTTTTCTATCGAAATCGAAGGCCGGCTCGCAAGCCTTTTACACACTCTCCTGCTCGAAATGCCGTTTCCTGCGATCTGCAATCTCTCTCCTCTTCCTCTCTCTCTCTCTCTCTCATACTCCACTTCCTCTTCCATCTCTCATTCTTTCTCCATGCTTTCTCCTGTCTCTCGTTCCCCCACACTATTTTCTCTCTCGTAATATCTTCTCCCTCCTCTCTTCGCTCTTTTCTCTCTTCTCATACCCTTTTCCATACTTTCTCCTCTCTCATTTTCTTTTTCCTCTTCTCTCTCTCTCTCACACTCTTTTTGACGCTCTTCTGTTCTTCTCTCTCTCTCTCTCTCTCTCTCTCTCTCTCTCTCTCTCTTACTCTACGGTCTTCCATCTCTCATTCTTTCTCCATGCTTTCTCCTGTCTCTCGTTCCCTCACAATATTTTCTCTCTCGTAATATCTTCTCCCTTCTCTCTTCGCTCTTTTCTCTCTTCTCATTCCCTTTTCTATGCTTTCTCCTCTCGCATTTTCTTCTCTCTCTCTCTCTCTCTCTCTTTCGCTCTCATACTCATTCTTGACCCTCTCCTCTTACTCACTCTTTTTCCAGGCTTTCCTTTCTCGCATTCTGCCTACTCTCTTCTTCCTCCCTTCTCTCTTCTTCTGTATCGTTCTCGTATTCTGTATCCTTCTTCTCTCTCTCTTTTGACGTACTCCCTTCTCCTACTTTCCGCAGGTGCTCCTCCCCCTTCACTCCCTTTTCTCGGCCATTTCTCGCGAGCTGCGAAAACCCTGCGGGAGGATGAAAGTCGCCCAGAGCCATTTGCCCTGCGCTTTGGCAAATTGCACGTTATACCTGCAGACTCCGTCGCAATACAGTGTGTACAGAGAACAATTTCCAGTCACGGGCACGCGCACACGCGGAAAATTATTCACAGTGCACGCGGAATACGTGGCCGAGCGCGTCTGTTGGCCGTGCCTCGCGCTTTCCGCACCCGGCGACACGACTAATGATCCTTTCCACCGCTCCCTTTTCCACCCCCAGTTTACCACCCCGTTGGAAAATTACTGTTCCGAAGCAAGCCAACGACGCTCCAACACCACCGTCGGCAATAAACATCGACTTTTTATTATGATCGCGCGACTTTCTTCGATAATCGCGGTCACGTTGCTCGCGCTCCACGCCACGCCATGCCACGCCATGCCACGCCACGCCACGCCGGTCGAAGATCACGTCATCCCGCACATGGCGCGGAACAGAATTTTACAGCACGCTTCTCATGCTTGTTCGAGCGCAATCGCGTTGTATTAGCCGCCGCCACGCTTTCTCGACTCGGGCTCGTTAGGGTGAATTTATTATTAGTTTTGCCTTTTTTATTCCCGCGTGACATTCGACGCGGGGTAGCCGAGCTGAACAGTCTGTCGTGATCGGCTATAATCTCAGAGTGATTATTCGAATGATAATTTTACCTTGTTCATTCTTTGGCCTTTTTTCCCGGATGGAACGTTTACCTTTTTGTGGAGATCGACGGGTGTGGTATAGTGTCGGTCAAAATAAAAGGACGCAATATGTATAGTAGTGTGCAGAATTAATGTTGGATAGTCGGAAAAGTGTTGAGAGATTTTTGTCATGTTTTGATTAAATGGTTATTTTACTCAAAATGAATTTTATTCGAGTATGTATTGGCCATTATTATCTATGACCTTCTGCCATTTTTGCCAACTTTTTACCATCATGGACGTTTTTCAGAGATCGAAATGAACGATAATCTGATGGTGCAAGGTCTGGGCTATATAATGGATGCATCAAAATTTCCCAGCCAAAATACTTTCCATACGTAACACGCCTGTAGATTGCAAAATAGTTAAACTACTTATGGTTTCTACAGATGTTAATTCGGTATTGCATGCCCCTAATTTATATGCTCTTAAAATTGGGGAGGGTTGTCTGCACAGCGTGCTTAGGATCATATTCCTAATTTTTTCCAAGTGAAATCCTGACTATAGACTGGTCCTTTATGAACTGGGTTAATCGAAGGTTATCTAGGAACTATAATGGAACTGTTGTAAAAAGCAAACTGGCGAATCTATGACTCGGAAAGATAAGATTGAAAATCAGTAATCCTATATTTCCTGGGCCGCTGGCTAATAACTTACGCCTATGCTAAAACTTGATCTTTATGCTAGTGCATAAATCCTAATGGTTATTGATGCAATTCAAAATTCGATATTTTATTACATTTAGGAGTCAAGATCGACGAATACTCCGTCATACAATTAGTCTCGCATTTCACGAATCGAAAGAATCGCCAATTTAATATGTAAGTCTACAGAAAACTCGAGATAGCACTTTAGGAGTAGAGATAAATATGTAAATTGAAAGAAAGCGAAATTTTAGTATTGCACAATTCCAGATACACCGATGTGCTTGTACAATTTTTATTCTCGAGTGTAGAAAAGACAGCTGCGCTTATTAGAGAGCAAACTGTGCTAGAGGTGCCCTCAGGTTGATATTCATTATGGAACTGTACTCTTGAGACTCGTTCGAGTCGACACGTGGTGCAATCACTTGTCTACTTTGAAATTACATGCGTACACACTTATATTTTCTTGCAATAATCATTTCCCCCCCCCCCTGAATTTATAATGAAACATTCGTAATTACGATAATGATTACTCACTCGATCAATGTCGAACATTTAAACAATATATTTCTGCTATTCATACAATTACAACATTTTTGCTTTCTCATAAATTTTTAAATAATTTCTGTAAAGAAACCATGACAATACATAATAAATTAGCATATAATAAATAAACTAATAAGAAATTAGTGGAAATTTCCCACAATTTCTTTCTCAATTTGCTTTACCTTTTTCGTACGATTTTTAACAGAAGCATTTGCCCTGCTTTTCACGTGTATACTCGTTGTTTGATGCTAATTCTGCACCCTTTGAGGAATTTCTAAATTTAAATTCC
>CM052095.1:7086640-7099395 GCA_028453745.1 Agapostemon virescens | reverse complement strand
TACTGTTTGCATCATTGTTATTATATTATTCATTGTTAAATCTTTTTCAATTTTAAACTAGGTTGTCCAGATGTATTTTAAAATATTCAAAGAACATACTACACATTAAGTATCATGTAACACAGCATTTATTATCCTGTTCTATTATTTTGATCGATGCTATCATATGCTGTTACGATATTTAATTATCAAATCTTGCTCAATTATAATGCAAATTATTTAAATTTACTATAAACTACTTGTGCAAATAATAACACGAAATAAACTAGCCAAATACTCGAGCAACTGCGAAGTTGCGAAATTGGGGTTTAGCGAGTAAGACGTAAAGGATACGAGTAATAAAGACAATTTTAAAGTAAGATTAATGGACAGAGCAGCGGAGGTCGGGAAACGAATATTAAGTAGTTGACCAGAGCGTGTTCCGTTAGATTAGAAAAATCCAACCATGATTAAATTCAAGCTGTATACTGTTGTAGACGCAAACGTTGAAGCTTTCACGCTCGTTTTCTCCTTTTAGCGGTGCACGATAAAAATAAAACAACTTTTCTCTTCAAAGACCAGAAAGTGCCTGAAAATAAACCGCGCGAACCGAATTAAGTTTTTATACGAGGCATTCAATGGCGGAACAGTTACATATTTTTTAAACGTGAAAGTGTTACGAATTTTTAAACGAGCGCAATTTTTCCATAGGTTGAATAGCGAATGTAAGTAAAACCGGAGCTTCATGTAATTTCAAAGGAAAATACATTTTTTTCACGCCACATTCAGAACTCGCAGGTCATTGGTCAAATGACAGTTCTTTCCTTTTAACTGCTCTGACATCGACAAAATTATATTTATGTCATGCACGATTATTATAAAAATAATTGGAGTCAGCCATTAAAAAGATTGTAACGAGCGTATCTCTCGAGTATTTTAGAAAGCAATTTTCTCGAAAATGAAAACTCGTTCGGCGCAGCTTCATTCATTATTCCTGGTTTATATTTTCATGTGGAAGCGACCTATTTTTGCTTTTCACAGTCAAGATTCATCCTGTTGATTGCATTGGGACTAAAAACGATAAAATCTTTAAATTTTGCTTTTAAAGAACACTACAGTTCCACAAGCGAGTAACTGCGAAACGTTAGACGTATTACAAATGCAAGATGATATTATTAATATGATATTTCACGGTGTCGAAGCTACAAACACGGAACATCGATATTTAATTAATGATATAATACCCACGAAACGTAGCACACGTTAGGTATCATGTAACTCACCATTTAATATGTCTGTTCTACTGTTCTGATTATAGAGATTACGATATTACGTTATTTCATTATTAAAACTTTTTCAATTACAATGTAGGTTGTGATCAGATGTGTTATGCACCCACGGGACATAGTAGAGAACAGACACCCTGTATCATAGCATTTAGTGTGGCTGCTGTATTGTTTCGACAATTGTTACCATATGCTGTTACGATATTTTATTATTAAATATTTTTTAATTTTAAAATAGGTTGTCCAGATGTATTATAAAATAATCAAAGTAACGTTCTTTCACAATAAAATTTTAAAGATGCATCTGGTAGATCTACGATAGTTATTCACATGCAGAAAAATTCATTGAAATCATGTCATCGAAAATGGTGAAAATCTTGACTTAAAGGAACAGTTCCACCATTTTGTAAACTCCGATAGTTAGGGATCCTCTAAAAACAATTGAATGAAAAATTCTAGGCACAGGATTTCATTGTTCGATTGTTTAAAAAGTTTGTGCACGAAGGTCCTCACCAAATTCCACTTAAACGACTTAGAGGATTTACAGGAATAAGACCACCATTTTGTAAACCCCTACAGTTAAGTATCATCTAGATACTTGATGTCAATAACACAAATTAACAATTAGTAACCTAACCCAGACCTTAAATTCAATACATTGAAATAATACCGTTTAATAAATGCCTGATTTAAGATGAAAAATGGTTGGGACTTACTTGTACTTCCATTGTACTTTCCAGAAATGAACTATGGATGAACTAAGATGGCTGCTGCACATGTAGTCGCCACAATGAAGAATTACTTCATGGTGAACAACCTTTAAGAAAATAATAGAAGATTTAGAAGATAGAAGACAAATACAAGAATACGTGACTTCTAATTCTGTTAGTGTATTCCCAAATCTCTACAATAATCTACCGCGCATTTTTATTGCGGTAGCTATAATAAAAAATTATAGCAAAAATTACCGGTTAGTAATTCTTTCTTTCACAATTCCATAAATTATAAAAGTATCTTCATTGGAAAGCTTCGAATGAATTTCTTCATTGAAACGGACACTGTAATAAAAATGGAACAAGGTCAGACTAGATGCAGTTTTGTCATTATTACAAGACAATATACACCGATCGCGTTTATTACTCGGCATTTCCAGTGTTAATTTACTTAAAAAAACTCGTAACTTTTATTCGCCCATGCCCGGTATACGACAATTCGTAAAAACGTCTTGAGACCTTTCTTTTGGACGGAAAATTGCAAGGAACACCTGGCTGCGAACGTGTGCACGCCTGCCGTGCAGAAAACCTAGTAAATTTGAAATGCACTGTACAGTTTTTCAGCGTGAGTGATCGCATATGAAAAAGCAACAAGCAGGAACGTTGTCGTACTCGGCCGTTCATCGATTCCGTTTGAGTTAACGCACAATTACGTGATTTCGACCGAGAATGAAAAGACGAAAAAGCGACTCGCCGCGCGTCGATTTCGGTCAAGTGGAGGAAAAACGAAAACGAAAACGGAGACAGAAAGGGAGCAGGACGCCCACGCACGCATTCGAATGTAGCCGCGACATCTGAAATAACGGTAAATAAATATAAACGGGTCGGCGGAAAGTTTACTCTCGGCCGCGGCGACAGCCGTACAAGTAGCACTTTGCAAAATTAATGCCGGCGAATTCGTGAGCGACATGGGGCTTCCATCGACGATATCCCCGGAAATTTTAAATGCATCTCGCCCCGGAAATTTCAGGGCAACCGGCGAGCTCGGAACGAAAAACGTTTTATCTTGTCGCGAGGTTTTTCATGCTGTAGCTCCGCGTGAAACGTGTACACGAGACCGGCAAAGATCGGTCGGGTCCGTGTACATTTTCATTTGATCCTCACTCCGTTCCATTCTCCATTCTACCTTTTCATTTCACTTTCTTTGTGTTATCTTCGCGTTACAACCCCTCTCCCTCCTCGCTATCCCCTTTCCCTTGGTTCCCCAACTTCGTTTTTACATCGTAGCTCTGACTATCTTCCTCGTCGTTTGTAACCTATCCCTTTTTTTTCTTTCGCATCTGTTCCGTGCCATTCTCTACGAAAACAAATGAAATATTCTTTTAGCGAACCTTCGTGATTCGAAATTGTTCACCGGGAAGAGCGAGTTAACGTGCCATTCGCGTTAAATTTCATCTCTCTCTCGCGTTTAATCCGTGGCTTGTCGTTTACAGTCCGCTTCGTACAGCGAATCAAGCGAGTGTTCAAACGATTTCAAATTAAGTGTTCGAACACTGGAAAAATCTACTTACAGTGGCCCGTATTAACACTTTATCGACCATGACTGAAAACTTTTTAATGGGTCTATCAATGCTGACAGCAATTTTTATTGCGGATCAACAATGCATTCCCAATAATGTTGTCTAACAATGTTGTTACAAATTGAAATGTAAAAATAGAATTTTAAGCTTCATTTTGATACAGAGCGAATATTGAAAAGCCTATTAACCCCTTAACGCCATATAAGCGGCATTGCACTTTTACTTACTCTAAAAGAATATAAAATTTAAATCATATTGTTATTATTATTACCCTCTATATATATTAATAAATTTTCACTAAAATAAAAATATTTCTTTTTCTATACTTGAAATACTTTCGGACCGTTAAGGGTTAATAGGCTTCCGGTCGATAAAGTGTTAATAGTCGGACGTCATGATACTCGAGAAGTTTTCTCCACTGTTAACCTCTTAGGCACCATGCGCCACTATAGTGGCTTTCGCGGTCATCTTCTTGCACGACATGCCACTAAAGTGGCTTTCGAGGATGCCATCTCTTCTCTGATCGACGTATTCTCAATTTTAATATTAATTATTAAAATAAATTGTTAAAGTCAATGTACGTGTATCATATCTTTAAGAAAAATTATAATTTTATGATCAAACACCTGATTCCAATGTACTCGTGTAGAGAACAGCATTATCCGTCACAAATTGCAATTTGTACAATTTTTGCGTTAATCAATGTCGAACAAAATAATGCTGAATTTTGATATCGCAAAAACAATATCACTTTTTCTATGCATCTTATACGCTTCCAGACCGTTACAAATGCACCTGCCAGAACCCTTCGCGACATAATTCTTCTCTGCTTTCGCAAATTCTGCAAATAATAACTTAAACCATCTGGCACATCTGGATTAAAATTTTTTCGTCGCTAAATATAACGCGTTTCCATGCAGCACTCTTTGGTTGTAGCTTTTTGTAAATTGTAATCCGATTTTCATACGAAGCTTCTTTAACACGGAACTACCAAACCAGTCGAAATGACTGGTGCCCAATTTTTTCTTCCACGATTATTGAAATTTTTTAAATATTTTTATCGGAGAGGTTCGAACGAATTTATTCATCGAAGCAGATATTACGATGAAAACTGTACGAGGTCCTAATAAATGTACTTTTTGTATTTATTTTTATTTTTAAATTAATTCTATACTTAAATTTACCAAATTTGGTAATTTGTTTACTGATGAAACGGGAATGCCGGTTTAAATTATATAGCTTCGCGATTTTCGATGATAAAGCTTTACTTTTCGATATTTCTCTCAAAACAGCCACGCTTCGCAGTAGAGGAAAATACTGTCGACCGTCCTGATCGCTCGTTTTTACCATAGTGTCCAATTCCGAGTTTTAGAATATTCCTATGGTATGCACAGGAATCTGTGAATAATGCTCCCAATTTGTAGCTGGCTTTTTCCGCAGCTTTTGTGGCAAATTATTCCCAGTTTTTCTATTTCGATCAAGTGAGAACCTCGTGGCATGAGGCAGAAGCAGAAAATTGTCCGATATTGACAAAGAAGTATTTTTGGACGCTCATTATACTGCTATCTCGCTACATGGGTATGGGGTTAGTATAGAAACGTTCCAGTTAAAGGACAAATGGTAACTGAGTTTATAAATATACTCACAAGGGAACATATGCAGATGCGAAAATCCGATTTTGATGAAGACTTATGGGAGCGACTACATTTATTTTAACTTTTGATAAAATTTTCTTGCGCGACTGCATTTCCCATTGAAAAACACAATTTAAAAAAGAAATTCAAATTTTGTCGACCTGTGGTTTCCAAAATATCTCAAAAACTATGGTTTCGACCTCCAACTTTGAGGACTGTCTTCACCCCTTCAAAGTGGATGGTTGCCGATAAAAAGAAACACGTATCAAATATTTTTCAAAAGAACTATTTTCGCATCTGAATATGTTCCCTGTTCAGTCACATTCGTCTTTTCCTCTAACATTAAACTAATCACTTAAATTTAAAGGACTTCTTGGTTTCTGGAGACATTGAACAATGAATGTAGAAAAAGTAATGGAATTTATAATTATTGACAGTGCCATTCGCCTTTTTCTTTAACAAGAAACTTAATAGATCAAGCTCAAACGTACAAACCATTTAACACTATAAACGAAGGCAGACTGAACCTGATGATGTTCAGAAGCATTGAGGAAGGAAACTAGTGAAAGTACTCAATATAATATCAAACGTCGACAGACATTTCCTGATGTTTCTCAAAATCATTGAGTAAGAAAACTAGCAAAACTGCATTAGTTTATAATGATTCACGTTATCTGTAACATCAATAGTGAAACACCGTCAACGATTTCCTCGATATGGCAGGATTCCCAGTTAAATGGAACGCGCGCCGTCTATGTACACATATATTCATATACATGTATTCAATTAAAACCGAAAAAGGAATAAATTACTGATAGGATCGGACGAGAATGCTGCCAAAACATGCTCGGACTTTTTTAATATTCGGCTATGTGGAAGGCTGGACGCGACGTTAATTAACGCTTAATAGAAATTTCGGGAGCGAGAGCGTGGAGTAACGAACGTCGATTGGCAGGCAGGCCGGCGCGCAGCCAGAAGCAGTCCCTAATATCGATTCCTCTTTTGTATTAAGCGGCCAGTCGCGGAGATGAAGCTGAACTTCCGGCCAGGGCAAAAACCGCTGGCCGATTTTTCATCGACGGGATATCGACGCGACGACGTAGAGACCAGTTTACGAAGCCTCGTTACACGCTCGTCCGCAGACGAGCTGCCAGAGATTAAATCCCGGGAAATTGTTAAATCACGAGCCGCTTTGACAACGGTCTCCAGTCAGAGGATAATAAAAGCCGTGACGCTTTCAAGGATAGAATTCTCTGGTGAGCCCGAGGTTGGCCTGGCAGTCGTTGAATTATGCGAGAACTTGACTGCAGCTTTTCCTGACGGTCGCAGGAGCCAGAGAACGGAACATTAAAAAGAATGCATACTGGGTGTCTCACGGTTCAACGATCGTTCCAACCCCTTTATCCTGTATGGGTCAATGCGGGGGAGACGTTCGCCGACCGAAAATTCTGAGGGTTTCGTTTGTGCTGGGAGATCCGAGGAAGGATTCGTAGCACAATGGCTACGAATCAGAATTTAGATGTTCGAAATAAGTATGTGACCCTCGGTGATATTCGAACGTTATATAATCCTTTGACGGCGGACCGTTTTTGTGATTATATCATTTACGTTTATGCCGGCCACTAAAAGCGAATATTTGACGGTATTTTATAAAGATGAGAATATGGCTTTCGTAGCCAATTATGTTAAACCGTAAATATATACTTATTGCATAATTACGCGTGCGTTCATCTTTGCTGTTTTAATAATCGTAAATTAAGAATATTAGAATGCGCCATTTTGACGCGTTCCGTAAACCCTGAGTTAGTAATTCAGTGACTCGTTTATCAATTTTTGATACTTATTTTCTAAGCTATTGCTTATATGTACGACTATGCTAAATGTACGAAGTATTTTGTGACTATTGTTAACATTAATATAACGTTTTCAAATATTACGTGGAAAATCAGAATACTTACAACTTATCGGTACAATGAAATTAATATGGAATTTTGATGGAAGTACATTTTTAGAGCCTCAAAAACTTAGAAACCGTTCAAATACTTTGGGGGTTCACTGCATGTACATTCGTTAACTATTTCAGAATAACGAGAAATCAATTGCTACGTTCATTCCCGACACGGCCATTGATTCTATGGAAGAATACTATGGAAGATCAATGTATTCTACATTTTAGATTCGTTCAATCGCTTATTGTTCCAATTCTTCGATTGATTATGTGTTCCAGCTTGACCCACCCTGAACAAATGTTTCAGACGATTCTTTCCCTCTTTAAAATTAGATTGTGCTGCAACAGAATGTTTGAACCCTTTCCCTTCATCGTATATACATCGACAGAATAAAAAGTGAACAAAAATAGGAAGAAGAGGACCTTGTATTACTCGCTTAGCAGGAACAACTGAATCAGCTTAGACAAACATTTGCGTTCATTCCGTCAGAGGTTTCTGTCTTCCTCTCTCTCTCCCTTCCTCTCTCTCGCTCTCTCGCTCTCTTTCTGTGCCTCTCACTTTTGCGCTCTCTTCTCCTCTCCCGTTTTCCCTCCTTCGCTGGTTCTCTTCCACTTTTTCGTTAGCGTGCTGACCCCTTTTTACCTGGAAAGCTTTTCATTTGACGTTCTACAATTTTAATCCCTATTTTTCCGGCTTCCTTCGTTCCTTGTGAGAGAATTGTTGCGGTGCAACAAGGGGGTCAAGTGACGTCGATGAGTCTTTCCAATGATCACGGATACAAAAATAAGTGGGCAGTAACGAATGCCTGGATAATTGCGATAAAAAGTAACGCAGAAATCGGACCGTACACGGCCGCGAAACTTTCTCGTTCCCACTGTTCACAATTGTACGAAACTCTCGCTTCGCTTCTGATAATACCTAGGTTTCCTATATGCCGCGAAACCGGCGGGACTTTTCTATAGCAATAGCCTTTTTTGTGAAACTGTGCAATGAAATATGACAATCGAACGGAATACAATATCGAGATGCGGGTTGAAATACATTCATCCTACAAGACCAGTTACTTGTAGCCAGACTTAAAAAAGAAACTGAGAAACTAAGTTTTTCGACCGATGGCTTATCCCCCTCAAAAAGTAGCAGTTTGGGGGTTTGCGAATTTCCGCCATCTGCATATCTTCCATAATTCCATTCCGATTGACTTGAAAATTGCCATGGACCTTCAGCTGGATCAGCTTGGTTGTTCTTTCCGTATTCTATTAACCCTTTGCACTCGAAGCAATTCCATTCCAAAATACATATGAAATTAATTACTCGTATTTAGATCGTTAAAATGTTTTTAAATTTTTTCACTGTAGAGGCAGTGGTGCGAAAATTGTTTAAATAATAGTACGACAATTTTTATTAGCATCTCAGAGGCGCCATTTGAGTGCCAAGGGTTAAGTTTCAATAATTATCAAACCTTACTCGAACTTGAATTCTTCTTTCCTTTAAAACGAACGCTGGCAATCAAATTTCTGTCTCTCTCTCTCTCTTCCTCTCTGCTCATCCTGAGGGAAGTATTTTCATTAGTCCTGGAAAATTTTCGAGTCCCTAAGCGCAAGGTTCATTTATTACTTTCCTCGATGGGTACTTACCGTCGTGATAGTGACTCTTCCAAACTTCGGAATTATCTTATTCCGCTACAATTTTCCAAGAATTCGTTTCCTCATTACATCACCCCCTAATTAAAAATGTACGAGCACCGAGAATTTGATGCAGGTTTGTTAACCTGGTCGTGGCAAACATCGTTGCCAAGAAGCATGGCTATTGACATTGCAGGCATCTCGCTAATATTTAAATGAGAATAAAATTTACCTCTTTAAATTCTAACATGCACTAACGAGCAAAGTTTTCTTCGGAATGTTGTACAATGAAACCATACTAACGCAAACTTTCAACGAATTAAATTATAACTGTGTTCACTGCTCTCCGCCGAGTTCCCTTAATTATATTGCGAATTATAGTTAAAAGCAATTACAAAACATGACCAGGCCCAAGTGTACGTACGTTTCATCACAAACAGAATATTACAAGGAACATTCATGTTAAATATCTCTCGCGTTCCCACTGACAATGTTTATAAACGTTAGTGTCACTACAAACAGACCAACATAGTGCAATTTTGAAATGCATATAAATTAAAAATTTTAATAAAACTCTGTAACTTGAGAATATTAGAACATATTAATATCGTTCAAAAAATCACGTAATTTATGATAGGTATTTTCTATTGAACACTGATTTGCAAAATAAATTTTCATAATTTTAATACGTTCTTCGATCGTATACGACTCCGTTATTAAAATTGTCTATCATAGTAGGTTAGAAATAAAAGAAAGTAACAAGAAACATACATGGCGTTTGACTGATATTCTCATTCCACACCGTAAAGGTACTTTTGGATAAGCCTGTACATACATACATTCGTCAAGCTTTCTAAATCGTGTAATTTTTATTCGTTTGGATATTTTAATTTTAATTTCGACAATTGTTCTATAAACTTGCCTTACAAGACCGGCCACGCGTTTTGTTCTCAAATTTTGCAGCATCGACACCACTGACGAAGTTTTCTCAATTGTTTTCAACTGACTTGATAAATTAACGCTAAACCTACCGAGCATTAAAATTGACTACTGTTTATTGTCTTATAGAAACGACAAGATTTACTTTATCTAGAATTTGTGCGACTTTTAGTAAAATACACAAGCTACGACTGGTTAGAACAAGGCAAAGGATTAATCTTGATAATTTTCCAAGGAAATATCTGAGGATTCGCGGATCACACGGTGAAACACGACACGAATTATAAGTGGACTTTAATTTTGTCGTTGTACGGACAAAATAGAATGGGAGTTTCTATGTCGATGTTCCTTTCCTTCCAGGGGGAAAAAGTTTTCAAGCTTGCTTCGAAGTCAAGGGGGGAGAACTTCCCGGTAGAATGATAAATATGGAAATAAGGCGACCCTGATGTTGACAATAGGTGCTTGAAACAAATAAAAATGCAAACTTCCGAGAGAAAAAAGGAGCGCCAAGATCGGAGGCAGTTTACCAAGCTAATTAAATTCAATTAGTTCGACACTCGTAATTGCGAATCTGTTAAGACCTTTTTACGTGTCTTCGTTTATCTCCAACACTAGAAAAAATACTGCACTCTTGAAGTTCTTTCTAAGCGGGAATGTCTTCAGAAATGTCAGTCGTATATCTCCATATTGGCCAGATCAAATAAAATGTTTCGCAAGCAGTTTTCTCGAAACATTCAGTTATTAGTTATCTTCACTAGCTATCTCAGACCATTTCATTCGGAACATTTTTAAAAGGCTCAAATCAATTCCGAAAATAACCATTGATGATATTCGAATAAGAAGTAAACAAGTATATTACACAATTCATGTTAAAATGTTTAAATATTAATTGTTTTCGTAGTTACTCTGAAATGATGTGACATGAAGAAAGAATTTTCTTTCTTAGACCATTCAATTCCGTCCATTTTTAAAAAACTCAAATCAATTTCGAAAATGACCATTGATGCCGGCAAAATCAAACTTAAAACAGTATATTACCAAAATCACTTACAAAATATTAAATATTAATTGTCTCTACAATAATTCAGAAGTAACACGTCATAAAACAAAGAAATGCCTTACATTACGCCAGTTAATCAATTTTTAAATGGCACAAATCAATTTTCAAAGTGACCATTGATCACAGTAAAATCAGAAATGAAACAGTACATTACAAAAATCATCTCGAAAATTTCTAAAACTAGAAACGACGAGTTTTTCAAAATTAAATGTCTCACATTTAGACGTTCAATTTCAAAAAAGCTGTAACAAAACCTGTTCTACGACGAGCTCCGTTAAATCTATAAAATTCACAGCCTTCGAGCAACAACCGCGACAAGTAAATCCACAGAAATAATGTTCGTGTCGATGACCTCCACTAAATTTATATAAAACATTTACGAAAAAGCTTAAACAAAATAAAAATAAATAAATATCGCTGACACGCTGGGATACACCCTTAATACTCGAAGCGTCGGGTTACAAAAACAAAGCGGTCAAGTTGAAATCGTATAATCCACGAATCACGTCGCGGTTGGAATCAGTCGGGTATCCCTGATCCAATTGGCGTAAAACCAAATGCTGCCCGATTATCACATGGAGTTCTGCGGCTGATCTGGATCGACGAAAATTACTTACAGTCCGATTGCCTTCGTGCGCCGATATAGAAAATTTCGTTCGCAGAGCCGGGCGACGTTCAACGAAACAGAAAACCCGCCAAAAAAAGAAAATAATAAATGGAGAAATTATTTCTGCTTACGCGAATGTCCCGATTTTAAAATTCACCGGTTAACCGGAGAGACGATTGTTACTCTTCGCTCCCTATTCTTGCGCAGACCGCAACATGACCCTCTTGGAACGGCTGGATAGGCAATATCTGTGCATCATCTCGCACGTGAACGTCTGCAGCCACGCCGCGTATGCGGTTGCAGTAGGTTGCTCCGCAATCTACGACGGAATGAAAATTCCAAGCTGCTCGGGGACCGACCTTGCGGAGCGCAATGCCGACAATAATGATGTCGATGTTACCATGACTCGGGAAATTCCTTCGATTTCAGTACTGTTAATTTGTGGCCCGTTTGTGCGGCAGCTTCCTGTGCCGCCGTCGCTCCCGTTTGTGATCATACCGTGGTTGACCTGGATAGTGTCGTTTTGGGGACGGCCTCCTACCGTGGAGCCTTTGAAAAAATCGATTTATGAAGCAGTCTCTTGAAACACGATGTTTTAGAATCCTACAGTCAAGGACCTGGCGATAGGACACTCGACGGTTCTTTGTGCTACCGTGATATATCGGACGAAAATTGACAGTGTAGTAAACTAATTAGATCGTACAGGGTGTATAAAAATGTTGCGGTTCGACTATTGCGAGTTAATTATATATCTTTGAATGGTTGAGAAAGTTTGAGCTAATTTATTCATGATGTAGTTCCTTGAGACACGATGTTTTAGATCCTTACAGTCCAGGACGTAACATTAGGACGTCCAATGCGTATTTATGTTACCATGCAATATTGGAAGAAAGATGGCAGTGTAGTAAACGAATTAAATTGTATACGATGCATAAAAATGGTGCATTTCCACTGTTATGGAACAATTATGCAACTTCGAATAGGTGAAAAAGTATGAACTAATTTATTTATGATGTAGTTCTTTGAGACACGATGTTTCAGATCCTTACAGTCCAGGACGTAACATTAGGACATCTAATGCGCATTTATGTTACCATGCAATATTGGAAGAAAGATGACAGTGTAGTAAACGAATTAAATTGTATACGATGCATAAAAATGGTGCATTTCCACTGTTATGGAACAATTATACAATTTCGAATAGGTGAGAACATTTGAGCTAATTTATTCATGATGTAGTTCCTTGAGACACGATGTTTTAGAATCCTTACAGTCCAGGACGTAACATTAGAACATCCAATGCGCATTTATGTTATCATGCAATATTGGAAGAAAGATGACAGTGTAGTAAACGAATTAAATTGTATAGGCTGCATAAAAATGTTG
>CM052095.1:7037433-7086630 GCA_028453745.1 Agapostemon virescens | reverse complement strand
CATTTCCACTTTCCAAATGCAAGTTACTGAAGATGCCTTGAGGATTCTTAATAAAAATTCCTGTCAGCGTTGAAAGATCGGTTGAAAAGTTTTCAATCATGTGGATCTTAAACAATTCTGACAGAATCGCCAGTCGGTAAAGTATTAACAATAACCAAATAGAATATTATGCTACATATGAAAAATATTTCCCTCATTAGACTTTTTCTCAGGAATATTTTTGAGTTCATCTCTGGTCGAAGACGCCTTGGACAACCCCTTTAACAAAGAACTAGGCTGTAGTTTGGATTTTATTGGAAGTTATATAAAACAGTTAAAGGAAGTTAAAAACGGAAGTTAAGAACATTTAGAAGTAAACAGAAACTCTGGATCGTTCCAGAAACAAAATCCTTAAATTTCGCGGATGGATTGAGAGCGAAGAATAATTGCTCTTTTTGAAAATAACAAACTCGTTGACAAATCGGTAGCGGAAAGCACGACGCGACCTGAAAACAATAGAGCAGTCATTCTTTATGCGAACATTTCCCGTTGTAACACGCATGAAGAAATCCATATCGGATTATCGAGTTGTCATTCCTGCTGGAACTTCACCGGAAACTGATGATAACACGAGGTCAGGGAATGGATCTCCACCGAATTACACCAATTTCCTCGGGCCTAGGCACAGCCGTCTGGTTATCGGGGAGTGCGATCGACTGCCGCGATGCAACGGGATCAATTGAAATCGGCTTGAAATCCTATTACTTGCCTATACTACAAAACACGGTGACCCGGTCATTTCAGCATTTATTCCGAGGAATTTCCAATTTTCTCCCTGTACTCGGAACAATAAGACGCCATCCCTATGTATCCGTCACATTGTACACGTTGGCGGTTCCCTGATCGATTATTTTATCTAGGAGACAGCCGTGCTGTGCAACAATGTGACCTGGAACTTTGAAATTACTTCTTCAATGAATAAATCGTTTCCGATTTTATATTGAATTCTAATGGAAGAACGATGAATAGACATTTCACATACACTGTACGGTCTATCTATAGAAATTATGCCTGTAGAGGGAGGTCTCCTCGTACTTGCAAGCACATAGAATTTCTTAAATGTGTGAAACGTTGCGACATTTCGCGATGTCACCAATAGCATCAGGATTGCAACCCTTAACACTCGAATGGCGACTCTGAGGCGCCAAAAGAATTTTTACATCGTTGATGCTCTTATCTAATAAATTCGTGAAAATATAACTGTTACCAGAATGAGTAACAGTCAAAATAATCATATGCATAAATTAAATAAAACATTTATATACATCCTTTGCAATTTAATTTGTTTACTAGACTGTCAATTTTCTTCCAATATATTATGGTAGTATATAGTAGGCTCGAGTGTCCTATCGTTACATTCTTGAGTGGAGGATTCTAAAACATTGTATCTCAAGAAACTGCTGCATAAAGCAATTATTTCCAACTTTTTTCATCGATTGTGATCCATGTCGCATTTCCAACATCTTCAGTAACTCCATGCATTTCCATGGGTGACAGAATTATTAATTCATGTTTAAAAATAAATTTGTACGTTAATATATTCGTTGCATTCAATTTAGTTGATATTTGAAGAATACAAGAGTTTTCAGTCGCTGCTTCATTAAATAAATTAATTTGATTTTATGGAATTTTCAAAGTCGTCAGTTGGGCAGTTAATGTACTTCCATTGGAGAACATATAAATAAGCACACAGCAGTGCACAAAGGGTACAATTAATCGTAAGGCAAAGGGTTAACACTTTTTCACATTTCTTAAGCTTTCTAACATTTTCTAACCGTTTAATTTTAATATTTAGCCTTTTATGAAAATAGATAATTGCAGCGAGAACGTTGAGAAGTCGTAGTTGATATTGGCATCAATTTTGCAATAGCTCGAAGATTTTTGAATAAGACAAATCTTGTATCTCGACTGTGTTGTTTCTCGATGTTACTGAATCTTCCACGGATTGGCATACCTATTGCGATTTCGCCAGCCCGTCTGATCTCGTATCTCATATTTCCGGATGGTAATGTACAACATGCAAAGCACTTTTTCCAGTTATCCATGCTAAACTTGCGGAATATCAAGTAAAAAGAAAAGGCACACGGGAGTAACATTCTGCGCACGTACCTCGAATGTGAAAGGTTTCGGATTCTGTCTCGAACAAATCGCATGCAGTCGGTTGATACGATCGAAGATTTCGCACGCGTCATGTTTCTCGGGGAGCTGACATACCAGGATTCAACTGAAAGCTTCATGGAACACGCAGGCTTTTAGTTCGAACAGTGAACTTGCACCAGGCGAATCCTCCAGCTGGTAGGAATAACGAAGCGGTTTACAGTATACTTTGCAAAGTTCACGACCCGGTGATAAGTAGGACTCAATAATCTGACCGAAATAAATCGAATGAAATCTGTTCGACTGGAACAGAAGTTCGGAGCGGTTGCAATTTAGAATTCAAACGTATGTGGAGCTTTGGGAATTAACTGACGGAATTATACCTCACGTGTTCTTAAGTAATCCAATATGAAATTAAGTCTTGTCTTTCGATTATAATTCAGTTAAAAGCTTGAAATTCAGGAAAATTAACACTGGATCTTTATTTACTACAGACCTTAAATACTTAAATATAATATTAAAAATAATATTAAATATTAATATTAATATTAAATATTGAAGCTTTGCACAAGACAATAGTCGCTACACTTAGAATTATGATATTTATATAGGATTATTCATAAAGGAGTAGTTTAATTAATTATAATGATAAATAGAAAACTGCCCTCGCTTGTTCTCGGTCGCTATGCAAATGTGATTCGAATTATATTCTGTTTGGTACCATTTTAATCAGGAAAATGCCACAAATATTATAGGTTCATTTATGAAACAATAGTTTAACTAATTACAGTACAAAAAACTGTATTCTTTGATTACTCTATTTCGACTGACTGCTATTACGATTTCTTTAGAACATTTATAAAACTTTCTGTCTTTTTCTAATACGCTACGGATTCTGATCGGCGGTCGTGGCAGAGTCGCCAAGCTTTCAAGGGCGGGGTTAACGTCTTGCCGACGTGTCCGAGGATGACCTGCCCTGGGTCATCCTCGCTTTTTCCCAACCCTGACCTCCTGCAACTTTTCTCGAATTCAAGATTTCAGCCTCGGCGACTCCTGCCACAGCTGCTAACTATAACCATAAACCGCCGGTTGCTCGCCATCGGCTTTGACCCTCGACGAACCCCGATGGTTCATCCCTTTTACCGTTCTCTCAGAAAAATTCCTACCTGGTGTACAAATATGAAATCGAAAAATTTGTATAGAAAAGACACGATTATTGTATATGCTTTAAATCTGGTCAGTTCTAATTTCGTTCCCAATTATATTATTGTTATGTCATTTCAATAGTTGGTGAATTCAGCATCATTCTCATCTACGTTGTTGCTCCATCACTTAACAGTTGACAATTCTAGTTTCATTCCCATCTATGTTAATAGTGTGTCATTTAAATATTGTCAAATCCAATTTCATTCCCATCTATGTGAATCTTATATTCGATTTACAACTTGCTTAGAAATAATTTCATCCCCATCTATGCTAATGCTACACTTGATTTAAAACTTGCTTGTTCTAATTTCATTCCCATCTATATTATTACTACACCATTCAACAGTTGATAGTTCTAGCTTCGTTCCCATCCATGTTATTGTTGTATCATTAACAATGGACAATTTTAGCTTCATTCTCTCATTTACTTACTTTCCATTCGCGTGTGGATCGCGAACTAGTACATTTTTAATAACAAATCGAATCGAATCGTTCGAAAGTTGAGGCAATTTATTGCCAGGTTCGTAAACATGAAACCGGAATCTTACCTCTGTATTTTATAGAGTCAACAACCGTAAAGTAACAATATCTGGACACAATCGTACCTCGAGTTGTGATAGATTTTACATTAATCGCAAAGATAGCAATTATTAAACAGAAATACTCATTGAATTTATGGATTAATCGGAGAAGCACTTATTAAAATCGTTTATGCAGGAAGTCATTGCTGTTGTATGAAACTTATATGGCTGTGAGTGGAAAATCTTTATCAGATGTCGAAACAAGAAAATGACGTGAATGACGCGGTTTGACGGTAACTGCATTGACATATAATTTAATTATATTTTAAACTTTACAATTTACGTATTACTTGATAATTTTCTTCAACTACTAAGTAGATATAATGTGCGTTTATTTATCTGAATATAACGGATTCCCCGAAATTGATACAGCTTTGAATAATTGGAATCATTGCATGTATCTACTTTATTTCAGCCGACGTGTATTTACGAACATTATGAACATTCTCAAACAAACGGATTTTCCATAATGAAATAATCACGGTCAGTTTACAGTATGCGAAGTAAGTGTGCGAGCGTGCGTTGTATATTGTAAGTTACAATTAACTGAATTAATATCATTTTAGTTATTGATAAAGTCGAAATTAATTACTGCGTTGCAATGATTGCAAGCGTTGCCATTTCGACAGCAAAGCAATGGTTATCGAAGCACGATGATTAATTCAGTATATCTCCTAGCGTTTATTCTACACTGATAATGCTTACCGGATGATTCAACTAAGTTTTCATTAACTATTTCGATTGAAACGAAAGTTGTATGATCTTAAAAGTAGTCAATGGAACAACTAGAGTTTCTTTACTGTCTTAGCTTTTTTATCGAGATAAGTTATTTTGAATTGATATTATTTTGCCATAAAAGGTAATCTCTAATTTCATAATTCAAGAGAAAATTCAATTTTAAACAGAAATCTATAAAACATTTTCAGCACTGCTTGCATTAAAATCGTTTCTAAAGAATATACTAATTATTCATTCCCCCCTCCCTTTTTATATATCCTTATAGATTTTTGTTTAAAATTGAAAATAATTAGTATATTCTTTAGAAACAATTTTAAGGCAAGCAGTACTGAAAATGTTTTAAAATTAATACGATTGTCTAATCCATTAATATCTGCAAGTGTTACACATTGAGGTATTTTTCCTATTGATTTTGTTAGATAATTCAAAGGTTTCTAGACAGTTTACAGCTATACCAGTCTCCGTACCTTTAGCCATAAGGGTACGAGTCCCTCAGCGCATAATTTGGACTTCGACGTTCATCCTTCCATCCCAGTCCCTCCCCGATGTCCTCTGTGACAACAACACGTCCACAAGATGGATGAAAACCAGACATCCTTGCCAGTAAACATTCCCAGCTCTGTTTCCAACTTTCACTTTTCCTCTCCTACATTTTCCTGCACCAGAGAATCCTCCATCCTAACCACCTTCAACACTGTCACCAACTTTTTCTTTTCTTCCTCCACGTTCCCCTACCCTTAAGAACCCTTCCCTCTACTTTTGGCAATCAGAACGAAGTCAGAATTCATCTAACTAAATTCTGGATTTTATTCTTCAGAATCGTATGCATCGTTTACTCGAATTCGTTTTCACTAATTGTTAGTGATGCATCTGGCATTCTAGATGCAAGTTTTCTTAAAAACAGCAGAACTGCCATCATAAACCTCTTCGTTCATCTAAAATGTCTGAAGACGTTGTTCGCCTCTAAACAATATACTTTTTACAATACTTTATTACACTGTTTAGAATATTTGCGATTCCACGTGGGTTTGCGAATTCTAAATGATTGTATGTTCGTGCTATATCGTATGCACCAACAATCTGTTGTCATGTTTCGATTGTAGCCAGTTGCTGGCGATAACTTCATGTTTTAGTACTCCCCAAAGGAAATAATCAAGCAGCGTTAAATCCGGTAATCAGGCTAACCAAGCAATATTACCACATCTATCCGAACCACTGATTAAGAACCATTCTCTATAATACTGTGATTGTCGAGCATTCTGCGCAAGACTGCTATCACGCTGTCACCACATTTTAAACGTATTAGTGACATGAATCTTCTAATAGACCTGTTAGCAATTCTAGTACAGACATGGATTAATTTTCACCGGTTAATGATTGATTTAACGAAGTTATGGTTAAACTTTATTATGAATGAGGATTATATTCTGCCCAATAGTGCATATCTCCTACTGCCCTATATTGACTATAAATAATATAGCTTCGACTGTTTGTAGATGGTTTCTAAAAGCAGCTATCTGTATTTTGCATCTGATTCAGTAACCATTTCTAAAATTTCTTGAATGAAGAATTCCATTTGAACCTTTCTGATAAAAATATTTATATTGTTTCAATAATCGTGAAAGAAAAAATTAGGGACCAGTCATGTTGATTGGTTTAGTTTAACGCTAGAACTACTGAATAATAAATGCTCCTGATGTGTATTAATTTGGTATAACGAGATTGCATTTAGGAAGACGTACAATTTTTCATCGTAATGTTTGCTTGAATGATGAATTGCATTTGAACCTCTCTGATAAAAATATTTATATTGTTTCAATAATTGTGAAAGAAAAAATTAGAGACCAGTCATGTTGATTGGTTTAGTTTAACGCTAGAGCTACTGAATAATAAATGCTCCTGATGTGTATTAATTTGTTATAACGAGATTGCATTTAGGAAGACGTACAATTTTTCATCGTAATGTTTGCTTGAATGAAGAATTGCATTTGAACCTCTCTGATAAAAATATTTATATTGTTTCAATAATCGTGAAAGAAAAGATTAGGATTTTAACTAGAATATTTAGTGTGGTATAATGTTTTAAACCAGGCTGAAAGTGAAGCTAGTGACACAGCAGGAATACTGTAGGAATTTTAGTGAACATAGGGACATTTTTTGGAAACGAGAACGTTTAATAAACAGAGAGCAAAGAATAAAATAAAACTGTAATATTTTTTGTTCATTTTACAGTTTTATTGAGTATATGCTACAGTTTACTGAGTCTGTAAGGAGAGAATGTGATTGGCTGATTTCAATCCGGATATTTAGTATGACATAATGTTTTAACTCTCCGGCGCTTTCATCACACGTTCCATTAGCGATTATCGTATCGCATTTTTCATTGCTACTAAACATGGTAATAAAAGTAGCACGCAATATCGTCTACAGTAACTTCCACCATGTCAGTTTTACTATTGCTGAGCTCAGGGAATTTAACTGACTACGAAATATTCAGTCATCTGTGATTAATGACGTCGGAAGTCTAACTAAACTGAAGTATCCTCGAACAATATAGTACTACGATTAACACCTTGTCAACGAGCCAGACTCGAGTTGAAGATTTTTATCGAACAATAAGTCTAACAAATACAAGTTGTGCCTTTCTTTTTACAAAAAATCAAAGTCTATTCTTTTGTAATGAATATTCATGCCACGATGTAAATCTAAGCGACATAAATAAATATTTTCAGTGTCATCCTGAATTTCAAGGTTTTGCTTCATTTTGAGTCGCACACAAATAAGTGAGATCTGATTCTGTTCATTAATTCTCAAATCTGTACACCTTGTACATTGTTTTTCCACATTGTTACAAATAGTCGAAATAGTCGAATGGATTATACTTATAGGTGTATCTTGTACGTCCACTATTTTGGCTTACAAATAAATATTTTCTGTATCATCCTGAATCTCAAGATTTTGCTTCACTTTATATTGCATGACAAGACTTCACTGCATCTTGGATTGCATACGAATCCGTGGTACCTCATTCTATTCGTTAATTCTTAAAGCTTGTACACGGTTTTTCCACATTGTCACAAATAGCCGAAATACTCGAGCGGATTACAGTTGTAGGCGTCGCACGTACACTGTCTTGGCTTCGGAAAATCCCCGGCTAAAAGAAACGCCCCGGAACGCAGACCTTTCAGCGAAACTAATCATCACCGAAAGCTCCGTAGTGGGTCATAGCCAGTTTAATTAGAAGCAAAATCTCGACTACGCGGGAATATCGCGCTCGATACTCCATTAACTAACCCAGATCGGCTTTCCCTAAATGACTTTGAAAATGCTGTCGTTAGCACACCTTCTAACGGAATAACGAGCTAATATTCTCGAACGGCTCCGCGATAGCATTGGATCGTCGTCGTTTGGTTTACGAGGAATTGTCTTTGCTGACGGCGAATGTTCGCCGCGGCGGATTCTCGTCAACTTCAGGGGAGATGGATTGCCCGGCCGCCGTCGAATCACGTCCGGGAAAAATACGCCGGCGAAAATAGAGTAGCGCCCATACTCTCGGCATTCCCCTAACTTCGTGTTTTCGAGCCACTCTTAACGTCCTTCTCGAGGGTATTTACCCCTTGACTATACGCTCGATCGAAATGACCTTCCCATGCGCGCATTCACGTTCTTACGTACCTTCGATCGTAGCCTGATTTCTTTTATTCAGTTTCGCATGCGAATAGAGTACGGTTTTCGGAAACCGTGAAGAAATTTTTCCACAGGAAAAATTCACTGAAACTCGACGGTCGGGAATGGTTACCTGTGCTCGGCGAAATACGAAGCTAATTCACTTCGCTCGCGAGATGTAGTTTCGCGGCACGCGTAACTGAACATTTTGTTATGAACGGGGAATATTCTTCGTTCGATTTTCTCGCGCGCATCTTTCGAGGAGCCGCTGGCTGGAAACGCCCTAGATAACCTTCCCTGAACCCTTCGCATAAAGATATCGAGGCGCGACAGTAACGATGGCTTACAATTATTTAAATTTAAATATTTAAATATTTATATTGTATAATATTGTATTCTTTCATGTATTGACACTTTGCACTACGAGAAATTTTACTTTCGACATCAAAACAGTTTTTGAGTTAGAGTAATTCAATTGTATAATTGTATAATTCAATTCCATATATTGGATAGTCGGAAAAGAATTGAGAGGTATTTATCATTTTTTAATTGAATGTTTCTTTTATTCAATATGAATTTTATTCAAGTATACAGGGTGAGGCAATTTCACTAGGAGGAATAATAACGAGACGATCAAAATGTTAAAATAGAGTGAGACATCTTGTATATCTAAATAATTAGTACTCCACTCGATTAGAGCACAGATCTAGACACAATGTCTAAACAATTCTAAACAAGTCTACAATTTAAAAATCTAAAATTTGGAGTAAAGTGAGTCATTTAAAAATTGCGTAGTAAATAAATAGAAAACAAAAACGAAGTGTTAAAAATTTATTATAATTGTAAAAGGAAACTATGAAGATAACTTAAAATAAACTTGAGAAAAATCCTGACAGAAACATTAACGAAATATGCCATAAAAATGATAATAATCGTGTTTTAACGAGTCTGACGGAAATTGCCTTCGGCTTCTCCTAAGATTTCGTTACTCAAAAAATATTATACCCTCTGACCTAATGCAGTTAGGGCAGAGCCGAATGATGCAATGAACAATAGCCGGTTAACGACGAGTTGTTAAATTAGTGGCGCGGTTGAAACTGTTGATCGGGCGGAAGTGTTGCTTTAAAGTAACGGGAAAGGTTAATTGTTCTGCGTTTCGATGATTGATTTTGTACGCAGAGTAACTTGTTTCGGTTTGTTAAGCAATTATAATTCCCTGTTTTATTTATAATTTTTATCTTCTTTATACTTCTATGAATACTTTCATTAACTTGGTGGTATTCACACTAGAACTACCAAACCAGTCATTTTGACTGAGCTTTTTCTTTCGCAATTATTAAAGTTACAAAAATGTTTTCATCAGAAATTTTCGGCTGTACTTCTTTAACCCTTTAAGCGTTATGAACCCATATATGCGTCCTCGCATAACCATTCGATTTTGGCTCTGAACGCATATGCAGGTTCTCACAAAACCATTAAATCTGGGAAGAAGAAATCTATGAACAGATATATGTGACTGATGCTTGTAAGCCTATATAGATATAAAAAGACAATAAGCATTTAAATGTGCTTTGGTACAATCGTTTATCAGTGTCGTTCATTAAATTTGTGTGCTGAAGGGTTAACAGTTGTTAACAAAGGGTTAACAGTTGTATTTGGAAGAATCTACGGAAACGTTCGTTTCTCAGATAACAGCGGAAAAAATCGACTTTTTCCAAAATTAAAAGCAACATTCGGCTTTGCGTTCAGCGCATCGAAGTCTGTGAGGATCGTCTTCCGGTTATCGTGAATGCGAGCCTCAACGAAATAAATTAATTTGATTGTAGGGGATTTTAGAAATTGCTTGGTCGCAGAGCTAATATCAATTTCCGTATGAAGACAATAGAGAAGCAAGGATGTCTAATTCTCGCCTCCATAATTGCGAAACCAGATAATCCCTTTGTGAGCTGATTGAACGCACACCTCAGATTCAGTCAAAGTTCAATCCAGCGGGTTTGCACGCACCTCAGTCAAACTCAAAGACGGTGACGGATTCCCATTGGACAGGCTGCGCATGTGTTTTGGAGTACTAGACGGGTAAATAATTGATTGATCTGTTAGTCTAGCCACCAAGGCCAAGGTACCACAGATCTCTGCGGATAATACCATGCATGCTTCCTGCTTCCTGACATGTAACGCAGCAAATTCCTTCAAGATCTACGTTTAATATTATACAATATATCGAACAACTATTGTACCTCCGGTAACACATAAATTATCATTTATTTGTTTAGGAAGAAAAGAAAAGGAACATACGTGAAAAATAGCTACGCGATCACAACTAATGATTACACTAACTTCTAATTAGACTCATCATCCCCTCCACGGAAATCTTTAGTAAAAGGCGAAAGATTTAGGCGTAATTTGAACTTAGCAATAACTTAACAATATAACTTCTTCGACCACGACTCTAAAAACAACTTTCTACAATTAACAACGTTCCAATCAGTGGTGATGTACAGCAAGAACTTCTCAAGAAGCAGCGAGAATAGCGAGAAAGGCTTTGCCATGAGTATCTGTCCCTCTGTTGGCGAACGTAGGAAGTAGAGAACGACCTGGAAGATTTTCTTAAAATTCGTACCAAAAAGATTTAAATAAAACAATACCCACTATCCACTTCGAATTCTCGATTTAACCTTTCGCCATACCATCTCCTTTCTAATAAAAATTATTACGTCTTCACCATTGAAAATGTTTAAAAGAAAGACAGTTTGTATCTTTTACACTACTACATATACTTCAACACTTAAGTATTGATTGCAAAAGAATAAAATTTGATTTCTTCTAGACAGCAAGGTGTAATATTTGTACTTGTTAACACTTTGACTGCCATTTCACCCACATATGGGTGACAGAGGAATTTGTCCATATTTAAAAATAAATTTGTACATTAATATAATCGTTGCACTACATTTAGTTGAAATCTGGAGAATACGAGAAAGTACAGGGATAACTATGTGTCGTGCATTTTAAATTTTAAATTGTTGTTTCATCAAATAAATTACTTTAATTTGTTACTTCTCATGGCGAGAGGTTAACGTTAATGTACCTCCAACGAGGAGTTAATTTTTGAGATTATGGGACAAGCTTTCAGGATTCGGGGCCATTGCTGCAGCAACGGGAATTATATAAAAACGGCAATGCACATCTGCGTAACTCGTATATTACTTCGATTCGTTTCTGCCGGTGTATATCGTCCCCATAAAAACACGAATTCCAGTAGCATCCTGAATCTGTCTACTACAAAGAAATGATCAGCATTTTCCATTCCATTCTTGCCGGAAATAGGTATTTCTTCGAAAGCATATTTCGAATAGAATATCGTCGCTTCCGGCCGAATATAACTCAGAAGCACTGTTTTCATCCGGCAAAAAGTGCACGGGCGTATCGGTTTCTTGTCGGTCGAATACCGCGGAGAAATTATAAAAGAAACCGGGGGAAATGAATGATTCTCATAATATACGGTTTTCCGCGGGATGACGTGAAATTTTCGCCACCTCCTGTGCTCGCCGTGGAGCAACTTTCCGGCAGTGAAAGATGGCCCCGCTCCCAGAAACTGAAGTGATCACGAGGCGCCTGGGAAATCACGAAAACAATTCGCACCCTAGAGAGTAAAACAGATCGCCTCCGAAGCACCGAACGCTTTGTTTCGACCTGTCGTTGTACGATAAGTTGAAACGCGGATTGTCCGCGTTCCCCAAACTGTCTACAAGACACTGCTTTCACCATTAACGAATGCTTTCGATGCTGTTCTCCGCTTCCGGAAATTCTCAAATATACGGGGGCCAGTCAAACGTAAACTGAATCCTTCCTTCGGTTCTGTGTTTCCCAAGAATTTTCGAAAAATACGAAAGCGTTGCAATTCATGTGAAAAGTATTTGCGCATCTTAACTACGACAAACTGCGAACATACTGAAGTGACGAATGTTTAAATTCATACAAATTGTCTCTTAATTTGATGCATTTATTTTAACCCTTTGCCATGTTGAAGATCTCGTGTTGAAGATTTGAAATAAAGTCTAGCAAACATAAATGTTATTTCTTTCTCTTTGGACGAAATCAAATGTTGTTAATTTGTGGTAAATATTTAAGCATTTATGTAGATGTAGCAGTATAAAAGATAGTAATTGTCTTTTCTCTTCTGTGACATTTTTAACGATGTTAGACTAACTTTAGTTACAAAGAAAATGGTGTGGCAAGGATTTAAGAAAGAATTTCTTTTGTGAATCGCTTATTAGGCCAACCAGAGTTAGATTTATATGGAGATAGGCTTACAAAAGTCTATCAGGTCGAACATAAATGTTCTCTTTGCCAAAACAAGTTTATTATTAATTACCATTGTTGTATAGGACTACATTTACTCTCGACTTGTCCATAATCGTCAACAACGTCGTCTCCATATCGTTTAATGTAGAAGCAACAGAATCTGTTGCACATTCTACTTAGATCATGCAACAAAGATGTTCAGGTGGAAAAGATTACTCTCCTGAAGCAGCCACGAGGACGAATAATTCAAATAATTATTGCGAGTATAATTGCACTGCACAACACCGCGCCGAATATCATGAATGAAATCTAATTTATCCGAATGAATGTAATTGCAGAGTGGACAATCGTCCTTTTCTTTTACAGATCCCTTCCGCAACGGGCTCTGCCGATTGTCTTCGAGACACAGTCAGACAAACTGTCCATTAAACAGTTCTTACACAAACAAATAAATGTGAGCGATCGTTTCAACGAATACCAAAGGATAATCAAATGTTGTCTTTCAATCCGAACAAAAACCGACCGACATATCCCCCACGAAATCAACGAAACACAGACTGACAGCTGTCGAAAGTTCCGCACGCGAACAGTCGAATGTAATCAAAAAATGCTCAAAGCACGAAACACGAAATCAAAGGTGAGTTAACGAGTATTTTCTAACGTTTCGAAGAATTTACACACAGATTTATTGTGACCGTTCGCGAGAGTACGGTGTTAGAATCGACCGAGAGCCGCCACGTTGAAAGCAATACATTCCAAAGTCGTCGAAGCCCTAATCGAAGCGCGGGGTGGTCGATACTTTAACAGGAGAATCGAACGAATCTGTTTCAATCACATTCCCAGAAGCGAGGCTCCGAGGACAAGAAACTGGAACGCAAACGAAACTTTGCTTACAAACGAGTCGTATCAACGTATTTACGAACCGGAGGAAAAAGGGTGAAACAAGCTTCTTCCCCCCCGTCATGTAGTTCGTATTCGGGGCAAGAAAACCACCGAACAAAAACAGTATTATACCCAAGTTAACCGTATACAATCGCCAACTTTCCAATCTATATTTACATATATACATACACACATATATTTACCAAAGAAAGGAAAATCAATCAAACAACATAATCAAACGGATTGCATCTCTAATATATAACGTATACGCTACGAAAAAAAAAAAAATATTGGATATCTTCGCTGACAAATTATAAGAAAAATGTCACAGAAAATTGATTGCTGATTGAAATTCTCGCGAGAAGAGAAGAAACCGAAAAATATTCAGAACGCAGAAATCGAAGGGAAAAACGGTTCGGCTAGAGATCTCCGCGATCCAGGTGGGCTAAGCGACATAGTAATCGATGCTTACATGCCTTGCGCCGACATAGCGGACTCCACGAGGCGTGAAGACGCGATCCGAAGCGATTGCGTTCGAGCGAGTGTCTAGATTTCGACCGGCGAGTTGCTCGATAAGTCGTCACGGTGTGCGGATTGGGGCGAATTCTCGGCTACATCGGCGGAAGACCGTCGGTGGGGGCCGCCAGCATGTCGCAGTCCGGATCGGGTGGTGTGAACGAGAATCAGGAACAGTCGCAAGCCGGGCAAACGATGGAGAGCCAGCAGACAACGTGTCAAAACGGCCGTGCAGAGCCGCCAGCCGATAACGCCAAGCTAGACCTGTCCAACGGTTTCGAGAACCGGACGATCGAGTACGACAGATTCCCGCAGGAGAAGCCGGAGCAGAAGCCTGCGGCGGTGTCGAATCCCGAGCAGAAGCAGCAACAGGCCCAACAAACGGGCCAGTACCCAGGAAGAAAGCAGTCGGTGGTCGGTGTACCGGAAGACAGGCATCCGCCAAGCGGGCAGCTGCCTCCTCAGCAGTACAATCAAGAGAAGCCGTCGGTCGAAAGAACCCAACACGTTTCCCAAACGAGCACCCAAACTCTGCCTGTACAGGCGCAACCGCAATTCGTTCAGATGTACTCGCAGCAGGCACAGTACGCCGACAGGGCCGGCTACGTGACGAGAGACGTCACTTACAGAGACCCTGCTCTCTACCAAGGTGGTGCTACCAATCCCGTGTTCGCAGGTCAAGGTCAGTACGTGACCGTGCAACATGGATCGCAGATACCCTCGCAGTCTGCCAGCCCTCAGCCGTCATACTACTCGGGGGTGATGGTGCCCCAGCCGTCGAGCTACCAGTTCGGTACTCAGTCTCAGTACTCGTACAGCCAGTATCCTCAAACGGTGATGAACGTGATCCCCTACCCGACCCACGCAGGCATCTACCCTGGCCAGCAGTTCGGCCAGCAGTCGCCTAATCCGCAACGATTCTCCCAGGAGCTGGGTCAGTATCAGACGCAGCCGATCATTCAGCCGATCGCGCAGAACGTGGCTCATGGGATCGCGATCGCGACGACAGAGCGGCCGAATCGTGGGCCGAAACCTATGGTTCCTCCGCGAGGCAATTCGAAGATTACGCACGACATCGGCCACCGGAAGTCGGCGAGCGTCGATGTGGCCGGGATGCAGAAGCCTAAGTACGATCATGGTCAGACTCCGCAGCAGGAGCAGATCCATCGTAGTGACGGCGCGATAATCGTGCAGACCGGGCAGATGATACAGGACGGACAGGATCGACGATACCTGACGACCTTGACGAAAACGCCGAGGACCAGGCAGGACGGTTTGTACGTCGACACGAACGGGGATCCGCCTGGTAGGGAAAAGTTATGCGAAGCCGCAGCCGCGGACTGCAGTCTGTACGTCGGCAGGTCCGAGCACAGGAAATCCATTTCCGTGGACGTAACGTCGAGCTTCCAGCGTCGAAACGACACAATTACTTTCACGTTCCCGGGCGACACGGGCCAGGAGATATTGCTGCAGGGTAGGAAAGCCGGGACTATGGTCGATCCGAAACGAATCGAAGCCAATCAAGTGTACCCGCCTGATCAAAGGCGATTGGATACGAGCTTAAGAGTATCACCGATGGCTTTTGATGCGAGACAGGAAAATAGGAAGAGCATGGGGGCTGATAGAAAGTCCGAATGGGGTAACGTGAGCCCTAATCAAAGAGTGGCGATGCCGCAAGAAAACAGGCGATCCGATTACTTCGACGAGCACAGACGCTCGCCGATGACCATAGAGAGCAAGAGGATCGAGGACGTGAGGAGGTCGCCGATGCCGTTCATGCCGATCCGAGAGGCGTCCGCGGACCGTGCCAGCCAGAAGAGCCCGTCGTTCGTC
The DNA here is from genome assembly GCA_028453745.1 of Agapostemon virescens. Taxonomy (NCBI): domain Eukaryota; kingdom Metazoa; phylum Arthropoda; class Insecta; order Hymenoptera; family Halictidae; genus Agapostemon; species Agapostemon virescens. Next base: position 7,070,767 of record CM052095.1, on the reverse strand, counting down.
AATCAGAACTTTGAGAAGACCAGACAGGAGCTGGCGATATGGGCGGAGCAGAGACAGCGGCAGGAGCACGAGAAGAACATCATCCAGAATCAATTGATATCGATCAGCCCGCGTTCTCGCAATCAGTCGGAGGAGAGAAGAGACTCCAGACCCCTGCATCCGATAGACGATCGCAAAGAGACGAGGATGACCCAGTCGGCTTTTCAGCCGCTCCCGAACATCAGTCAGAGCACCATCATGGAGCAGCGTCGTCATCTGCGTCACGTGAGCGCGGACCTAACGAAGCACATGGAACTCTCGAGAAAGGAGTTCGACGATCAGCCTATCAGCGGTTCCGTGGCGAATCTGGGTCCCACGATGAGCAGTGTCTCCTCGCAGAGAGCCAGCCCGAATATATGCCATCAGTATCCGGCTCTCAGCGAGGCGAAGTTGGACAGCAAATCGGTGCTGACCGTGGTGACGGATTTCGGCGAGCCGACCCTGAGCAAACCGATCGATCAAGTGGATCATATAATACACAGCCATCGCAAGAGTTACAACACTTCCGGCAATCTCTTGACCCACAGCAAGAGCCAAACGGACAACCTGCAAACGCAAATCGACGCGCAGAACGAGAAGACGGACTCGCTGCAGGCGCAACAGCAACAAATGCAGAATCAGCATAATCTCGATTTAATTTCGGAGAAGCTGAGCCAGTTCGAGCGGCAACAGAGCGATCTGCAGGCGAAGCTGCACTGCCTTCAGAATCAGAATCAAATTCTGGACAAGGTAGCGCAGTTCCAGCACCAACAAAGCGATCTACAGGCGCGTCTGCATAGTCTCCAGGCGCAGAACCAGTTGTGCGACAAACTACAAAGGTCCACGGACTTCCAGCAGTATCCGATGGGGAACGAGGTGCATTCGACTCAATCGAACACCCTGGTTAATCATCAGGAGCAATCCGATAAGACTGGCACGACGCAGAGCCAGCACCCGTCGTCGCACAGCCATCATCAAACGTTATTGACTGCTTCCTACTCGCAGAACTCTAATCATCAATCCTGCCAATCGTCTGTCCGCGAGAAGCTATCGCCCAGGCTTCAACACGATACCAGCGACCCGAATTCTATTCAGATACCGAACATGTCACAAATGCCACTGCCGTGTCTGCCGCAATTCGAGCGAGCCGACACATCGCGTACTTCGTTCTCGCAGTTCCATCGGCTTCAGTGTCAAATCGACGGGCACGAGAGCGTCGCGACGCCGGCCGCCGTCGCCTCCATTAGTTTCACCGGCACGCTGAAGAAGGTGCCGCCGGAAAAACCACCGAGAACGTCCCTAATCATTCAGTCCCCGGAGTCCGAGGTAAGAACGGAAAGGATTGTCGCCTGATTTGCGCACAAACCTCTCTTGCATGTCGCCGTAGCACGTCTGTTCGCTAAGTAATCGTTTATTTAACTCTCTATGGGCGCCCGTGTAACTTTCAGGTCACATTTTAATTTATCGACATTTTAACAAATAATTATAGCTTTTTTCATGAGATGCCGCATAAATCTTAATTCTATATTCATTTTGAAATGAGAATATTCGGCAGATGAAATATTCCCACCGCCATTTCGTACAAAATATGCAATATTTACCGTGAGAGATAAAACTGCCATCGAGCATAACCAAATACTTGAAAGTTACACTTATTAAATAAAAATTGTGAGAAACCTCTACGTCTAAATTTTACATGACACCCTGAATGAAATCATTCCCGAAAAATGTTCAATTTCACAATATTACGTTTGAAGAGTGTAATCTGCAATAAATGCAAAATATCAAACAGTTATAATTAACTATGTACAACTAACTTTAGCTTTAATGATGATTGGTACATTTGGATCTGATGTTATCAAATGGAAAAATGTATAGCTACCGATGGGCAATACTTCGAATAAAATATTTTATTTTCAAAACTTCCTATTTCATGTTAACATACTTGGCAGGTTTAACCCTGTATGGGCCCGTGTAATTTTCAGGTCACATTAGCTTTTTAGCATTAGCGATAGCTTTTTTCATGAGATGGCGGATAAATCTTAATTCAAATTGTTTTATGGAATTTCACGCTTAATCTTCTATGCACAGAAGTGCAAACTTTATAGGCCGTTGTTACCTGAAAGTCACATAGTGAATATATTGCAATAAAATTGTTTAAACGGAAAAATTTCTTTTCATTTGCATATATAGGTTTATAATTTCTGATTTTTCGTTCCCCCAATTTCTTTTGGATTAAAAACAAAAATTCGGCCCATAGAGGGTTAACATTAAACCTACCGAACAGTAAACTTGGCTAATGCATATTCTTCTATAAAAGTGGCAAGAATTAATTTATTTATATTTTCTGTAATTTTTATTACAATATAGAAGATAATTTTGTAACGTTGGTAATTGTGAAATAGAGAATCTGGAAAGGGTGATTTGAGCCACGAGAATTGTTACAGCATGTAATTCGATAAGTGCCGAAGTGATAAGAAATGCTGCACATCTAGAACAAAGTAGTACCGCTATGTTATAAAGCACCCTCTATACTATAAAAAGTTTCAGGTAAGTTCAGCTCGCCGAATTTTCGAGCAAATTCATGAAGTATCGACTCGTTTTATGTGCACCATTTGCCGCGGATCTGTGTAGTTCGATACTAGTACCTCTACTTTGTAAACTTTAAACACCTTTTACTCGGAACTGCACTTTTAACACTGTACCTACCGAGCCACAAAAGCAACTGGTACATGTTACTTTATAAAAATTGCAAGAATGAATTTATTTAGACTTTATTTGGTGCTTATTATGGTTGTTATAATATTATTTATTATTTACCTCATAATATTATTTATTATTTACCTCATAATGTTATTTATTAATTAAATTGTAATATTATTTAGTACTTATCTGATAACATTATTTAATTTGTAATGAATGAAAATCTATATATATGTATATATGAGTTTGCTGATTTTATTCTAAAAGTGGTAAGAAACCGATTATTTAAATATTTGCAATTGCATACAACCCCTTAATAGACTAGAATGTATACAGCTAATATTTTCGTAGGATAATTTGTCACAAAATTAGGATCGCCAGACCTTTGCTAGGAAATATACTATAAAGAGGGCCATCCGCATTTTACAGGCTATTCGATAAGAAGTAGGAGATGGAGGTACGGCCAGTTGAGAAAGACCAGCGGATAGAGATCTCCGTTTGCAGTTCTCTTCGTGGCACCGATGTGGAATGAACTCGTTAGATATCAGACTCGATGTTGTCTGTGAAAACTTCGTTACCACGATCGAACTAGCGAAAGACAGTGAGTGGATTTATCCACCCCCTTAGCTTGTCGCTCATTCGGTTGTCCACCATACTCCACTTTGCTAGTCGTTGTATTCCACTCAGGGACATATTTACAAAACCTTAGCGAAAAGAACTCAAGTTGATTAATTGAATGTTTAAAAAGTTTTTTGTCTTTGAAAGTATTAGGATAACATTGTTCACCCATTATACGTAATTGATATAGTTGATGTGCGAGTATAAGATTAACTAAATGCGCTTAATAGTTAATGGTGTATTTAGAATTTAAAATGGCTCTCGAGGCATTTCGCGTTACACCGCGCCATATTCGGTTCGGCACAAAGGACCCACCCATCCGGCTAATTACATTAAGGGGACTCACACTAGATGGCATTGCACAACGCCACGAATTGCAAACTCGTCCTTCCACAATAAATAGATTCAATTCTTGTAAATATTAAATACTTATAAAATTTTATAATTAGACACGAAGGTTTATTCATAAAAATCTGTTTAATTCAATATATGCAGAAGTATAGAAAAATGTTTTAGTCCTTTCCATTTTCAAGCTGATTATTTAAATGGAATTAAACGAATGGACGTTGTCAGTTGAAAATCTTTGTCAGACGTTAAAGCAAGAAAATGGCGTCAATGACGCGCGGTTTGACGGTAACTACGTTGATAGCTAACACCACGTATGGCAAATTCCGATTTCATATTTAGAGACCTGGTACTCACAAGAAATTTGACAAAGTTTTTATCAGGTTGTACTTGCTTCTATTTGGAATGTAGTTTCGCCTGTTGCTGATGACTGTTTTAGTGTAGGAGAGATCTAATCTAATTGTTTTTGAGGTACTGTAAATTACGCTGATACCTTGTCCTAATGAGGTCTTGGCAACGTCCAAACGGAGTCTATTTATGTAAAGTGCGATGTCATTTGCGATAAACGTTTTAGACCGCATAAAAAGAGCTCACTCTGTGTAACAGGTAGAAATTAAATTTGTGAGGCTATTTATGCAAAATGTGATGTCATTTGCGATTACAGTATTGCTACACTTAGGACGGTGGTACTTTGAAAAGAAACGAATAAAAATAAGAAGATCAAGTCAACTTAGTTTGATATATTTCCTTCAATGTTCGAACGCATTAAATTATTCAGATGGCCAGTTCCAAAAGCCCCTCACCGTATAAACATGTTTAATCAATCACATAGGGTGCTGTCGTTCTTACTCAAGGGCAGATGGTCCGTCGAAAAGAAAAGCAACAAGAAAATGCGTAAAAACTGACTATGGATCCTTCGATACCAAGTAAGTTTAGTTAGATAAATTTCCTTAAATCTTCAAAAGCATTAAATTATTCAGCTGGCCTGTTTTAAATGCTCCACACATCGTAAACATTTATAACCACACGGATACAGTGTTGTCCTTCCTGCACGTAGGAAGTTGGTCCTTCGAGCAGTAGTCGTGAATAATAAATAAGTCTGCACACCGCGTGCAAACGACCAAAGTCTGCGGGATTGAAAAATACACCAGAGAACGTAACAAGGACTATTGATTAATATAACAGCAGCATGAATTGTTGAATTCAATGCCCGGAGAAATGAAAGTACAGACCTAACGGTATAATAATAGAAATGTCAAGTTGAAAAGAAAAAAAACGTTGGAACGAGAAGGGTAAGATGGATGAAACGAAAACAAAGTTGCAGAAAGCAATTAAAGTATTAGCGGAAGTCGAGCAACACAAGAGAAAGAGAGGAGGGAAAGATTATATCAATATCAAAGAGCTACAAACAAAAGATAAGGTAAGAAGCCATTAAAAGGTTAATTAAATGTGAAAAGGAAAATAAACGGTAGCTATTAAATACCAATGAAACACAAGCTGCTAAGCTATTGCAAATTAAACTATAACAGCTAATGAGAAACAAGTTGGCTAAATAATTAAGAAAACGAACTGGAGGATAGACAAAGAGTTCTCAAGATAATGAACCACTGTTTTCCTCATAAACGAGAACAAGACAGCGGATTTTTATGTAAAATAAAACGTACGGAAGGTACATAGACATTTATTTCATTCTACGATAACGGTAACACGATGAATTACCGTTTATTAATTATTATTACTGTTTATTGTCCATGGTAGAATTAAGAATTCCTTCGGTCCTTGTTTGCACGACGTGTGCCGACTAATTAATGAAATAATGTTCGAAGAACCAGTTGGAAACTCAACAGACTATATTTACTGATACTTCTGCAACTTCAACAATATATAAACAAGGAATAACTAATTTCCATAACTTAAGGTAACGAGGGTTTTCGATGAAACTGAATCTGTTCATGATAAAACAAAGTCTGGCGGACCAAAAACAGCTCTATGGGTTCATTTAACCCTAAAGGGTTAAAATTACAAGTTACAAACGAGCAACTGCGAAACGAATGTTGAAAGTTGTTTTCGGTGCCGGTTGAATTCGGAATCATCAGGAGTGCAGAAAATGTGTAGGATTTATGCGAAATGTTGTTCAGGATAGGGCACCAATCAGCGTGGGCTTGCTCGCAGATAGTTACCGTGGGATTTCCTGGCGCGTGGTTGCAAGATGGCGGCTATGTGGGTAGTTTCGGTGGTTTATTACAGTGAAAATGTACAAATACTTCGGCTTAGGATATATATTGGGCGTCTAAATTAAATTTACGGAAAAATGTGTGTAACAGCGCCATAACGCTGTATTTTATTATTTACAGGAAATCGTGCAGTATTTCCAATTGTTCTCGTGTATTTATTGTTTCTATAATATCCTACATTTCGCACGGAATGGAATAAAAATATTTGTCCCCGATAAAAACATAAATATGTGTATTTGATCGGCAAACGATGGCCGACCGGAGATAGAAAAATATCGGTGCTCAAAGTATTTATTATTTTTATATTCCCGATGAAACATTATTATTCAGTGAATCGATGACATCGTCGGACCCGTGCACGCGTCACTCAATAACTAGATTCGATCATTCCATCGAGATAAGTTGGTTCGTGCTATAAATAAGGACGTAGCATAAAAGTTGTGCACTGGCGACGCGACGTTACTCGCTCCACCCTGCACGTGTTTCGAATCGCAAACCATAGATTTCATGACTATACAATGGGTTCACCTTGCCGGAATATCGCATTGCGGAGGCGTCTCTCAAACCTCGTTTAAGAACGTATCCTTTCTTACATTTTACATCACTTTTGAAGCACAGTTGCGGTGCGTAACATGTGACGCTGAAGAAAACGGCGATGATAAAATAAAAATGGAGGAAACGTTCGGCACTCTACGTTTATGGACGAAATAAAAGATTTAATATTGCAACTACAGTGGCAGACAAAAGGAAGTTTAGGTATTAGCTTGCTGCATATGAAGTGTCCGATTTTTTACTGTTATGTTAACGTCAGCATTACGAAGCACTCATTCTGACTATTTTGGTATAGGAATAAAATAAAATTTTTGGAACAGGTTAATTGCAATTTGAAATAAAAATGTTTTATGGAATGTATTTCTTACTTTTTCATGTAATTTCTACCCATTATAAATATTTTAAAATTATTCTTGCACATCATTTAGTAAATTAATGCTTCTAGTTGCCCCAGAAAAATCAAGTTGTTTAATTTTTAAAAAGTTATTTAGATTACACTGATCTTAACTTCAGTGGTGGAGGTTTAGGTTATTATACTAACGATATCGCTATTTAATAAAAATAATAACTCTAATGAAAGCTGAGATAATATGATAGGATGTAACGTGTCCAGATAAATTATGAATGCAGCGTTATAAAAATTTCCAAGTTCCTCTTGCTGTATTTCCGGATATTCAATCAAGTTTTCATGGAGCCTCGTATTTGGTAGCCGTACTCTATATTTTTGTATGGTTCTCGTACGCAAACATTTCTTCCGCATACATACCTCCGAGGTATGAACTTAAAAATAACGAAAAAATTCCATTTAACTGCGTCTATGAAAGAATACGTTTTTTCACCTGGAACGTCAAAATTTTTGGGAGATAGGAATAAACTCTGCCGGACGTAGGAACGTTCAGTTTCACAGCCGCGCGGTTGGTGGTCCGCATCAACTACGGAAGTTGATAAAAGTTACACAGAACTTTTTTTTTATATTCAACATTTATAGGGCAATAAAGTGAAAAAACTTTTCTCATCGTAGAGTGTAATGTTTCCAGTAGGACAATCATGAAAATCTGGTATGTTTCGAACGATTTGATCCGGAAGTGCTCTTCAAAGAGTCTGCTTTCGATAATCGATTTTCCAATTAGTTCGAGAACCTGCTTTTTGACAACGCATGAACAGATACGGTTGCTAGTATATTTTTCATATTAAGAAGCCTGACAGGTGAACAATTTATACGAGACTTACGTTTGCAATCAATCTGATGATTAATATAAAATTGTGTTAGTTAATCAAGTAGAAAAATTTGAACCTCTTGGCCTACAACATCGTGTCAGACTCGTAGAGTAGATTCTGAACAGAGTCTAATAAATATGTATGTTACTAATTTGCTTTAAATCGTAGTAATAGAAAATTGTAGACTACAAATTCTAATTACTGCAACGGTAAAACAAGTCGTAAGACAAAGGACTAATTAAATTTATTAAGGTCGTTAGGGTTTGTTAGGGTTAGTGCAAAGGGTAGTGCAAATGGAAATATTTGGTTAATAGCAAATTTCATCTTCGGACGTGGCGTTAATATTTTTAAGCTACACAATAAGCACTAACAGTAAAATTATTGTGCCCAAGTTGCAAGCCACGGTTAAACCGAATGTGAACGCAAACTGTGAACATCGCGAGGGAAAAAATTTAATTAAAAATCACGTAATGCGCCGAGGACGTCTAATCGCAGCCAAAGTTTTTAGCAGTCATGGGCAAAGCCTCGCAAATTGCGTGTAATTGTATGTTGCTATAAGTGCTTGTAACTGGATTCATTATTACTCGTACAGCAATAAGATGCCTATTCAAAATTATGATTCAAAATAAATATATGTTAAATGTACGATGATTATATATTAAATTTAACTGCAACTATATAAAAATATATAAAACTTAGACATGTATAAGATAAGCTTGTTAAGTTCTTTCACATGTTCATAAAATTTTGTTTCATTCCAACTATATTACAAATTTTTATGTTACAATTTCTAGACAATTATTCGCAGAATTAAAATAACGCTGCATTATGATCGAAAAATGAGTAATCTTCGACCTCCTGCAACTCCGTGCAAAAATATTAAAAAATTCCGAATCTCTGCTCCTTTTATGCGATAAATTTTCTACATTCGGATCCCCGAAGTTAGTTTTACAAACGCTTCCCTTCGTTATAAAATTAAGAGAAAACTTTCAACTATTTTTCTTCATTAAAATTAAAAAATTCAGGCGACTCTTTGGAATGTGAACAATTTTTTTTCCACGTTCATTTTAATAGGATCTTTTGAAAAGAAGTATTCCTCTCGAAAGTAAGCCCTCGACTACGCCGCGTTTTTATTATACTACAAATGAAAGATGAACCGCTGGCATTTGCACCAACATTCGAAAATGTTCTACAATTTTTTAATACGTTCTACTTGAAACATGAACCTTTTTTGAAAAATGTTTTACCATTAGTGTCGAGGTGTCAGTTCGTCGCACATTGGCGTATTTGGCCTGGAAAGCCGGAAATATCTATCTTAGCTTCTTTTATAGACGCAAGGTCATAATATAGTAGATTGTCGAATTTATTTTAACATCGGCTACAACATTATAGAAGCAAAAATATATTTTAACAATTTTAATATTGAAATAACATTTTCAAAATTGTATATACTGAAATTTACAGATGTCCGAATACTATTGCGCGTACAAATAAGTCTCCGCCATTTGAAATCGACTAACGCAACCAGTAAGTTATGGCGGCTAGTGTCAGATGTAAGACATAGTGCGCACCCAGGCAAGATTCTTAAGCCAAACATGTCGATAATCGTCTGATAAATGATAGTGTTTCACTGGATCGTAGCACAGACCCACAGGAGACTTATTTAACAACAAATTGTAACCATCTCTGCTCATAATCGATGTACAGGCTTTTTAATTTGCATAAAGATCCATAATTTATTTATAACCGTCGTTACTTGTACTTTAGGGTATCCAAATCCGTGACAAAAAATCGTAGATGAGGACATGATATGGCCAGGGGTTAAAATAGACATTTACAATTAAAAACTTTTCGATTTAAAATTATGCGTCGCGATTAGGACCACTGGTAATTAAAAGATTCGCGTATTTCCTCGAAAACGATCGCATAAAAGTTACCGTAAAAAGCTGCTGCTAATGAGTAGGATTTTTCCAGCGAGATTGGACGTTCGACCCTCTGTGCGCGGGTACGGATTCAATTTAGCGAGGCAAAACTTCCTATACAATCAAGGAGGGTGTTCTCCCCCGAAAGATTGAATTGCAACGAAAGCTTTCTTCGCCGAGAAGAATATTGTTCTGGATCCGAAGACGGAGTAGTCAACAGAAAATATTTGTCAAATCTCTCTCGTCAATTCGCCGAGCGAAGCGATATTATTTTAACTATCGACAAGCATTCCATTCAAGACAGACATTCCCAATCTTTGCCAATATTTTACATGAAAGACGCGACGGCGCGGCCATGTAGGAAGGCAAACAACCATCCTCTACCAGCGTACACGTAGCCGTCGAACCTTCGCTGGCGTCGTTCCGGTAAAATTGAGTTAGAGCTGCGAGTCGCGCGTGTATGAAAAGCTCTGGGAGTTTACTTTCACCGAAAAGCAAATACACCCCCATCGGAGCACGGTGGACAATGGAGAAGTAAAGAGAATTCGCATTTCCGACCGCGGCACGTTACCCAACCCACCTGACTGACTGAGAGAATTCTCCGAGGCTTCCTTTGATACAATCCGGTAATGTCCCGTTCCTTTTTTCCGTCATCGACGTAACGATACCACTCGCAAAGAAGCTAAGTGAAACGTATAAAGGATTTAATGGCACAAAAGGGAATATTTTACTGGCCTGCCAACGGAACGTGCGAACGGGCCACTGCGAAACGCCCTAATCACCGATTCGAAGAAACCCAATGCCAGCCATTTTCTTCTCTGCCATACCGGTGCCCACACGGCACCTCGACGCTTTTTGATCAGAATTTTACGGCCCTCGAGCTTCGGCCCTGAGCTAATATAGATTTTCGATTTCAATGAATTTTCCACTGATTTTCAACGAATGATTCGGTGCGTTGATAGAGGTTGTAGTAAATATTCGAAAAAGGGGATTTTTCTGGCTTTTAAATCGCTGAGATTTGGATTTTAAAAAGTCAGCTCGATACGAATGACCAACAAATCCTGTACAAATGTATGGTAAAACCAATTTGGACTTGTGGAATCCAGAATTGGGGAATGCTGGCAAAATCGCGTGTCCAGAAAATTGAAAATTTGCAAAGTTTGATTTCTTACAAAAGCGATAAAAATTTTAATGCTCTAAGAACGAGTAATAGTAATTAATTTTATATATACAAAAGGAAATAAATGACGTACAGTAAAGATATTAAAGGGAAAACTATTGTTTCGATTTTGGCATGCAATTGTTTCGAGTGCAAAGGGTTAAACCCAGTGGGAAGTTCCTTTTCTAGATATTTACTGAGATTCAAATATTCTGCGATTCTAAAGTCTTAATCCGCGGCAAAGAAAATGCAGCTATAGCGGCTGTTTTATTAAAACGTGAACGCGACATCTGAGAAACTTTATACAGAATGAGGGCGAGATTGCGATGATATAAACCAGCGACTGAAAAAGTTATGGCACTTTTTAATAGGTTCCGTTTAAAACGTGAGCCGTAGAGAAGTTTTTCAAATAATGTCTTCACACTGTAAGTTACGATAGGAAGATATAAAGCAGAGTCCTCGAAAGTAGAATTTGAATGCACGTTGCAAAGTAAAGAAATAAAAATTTGTCTGCAATCGATAGATTGTTCGTAGTCGTTTCAAAGTTCTCGATTACTATAATAAATACTGAATGCTTTAGACATAGAGTACTGAATTCGCCTGAATCTATCCTTTTAACAAAATCTTTGAGATTGATTTTCTCGAAATAGCATTTTAACCCATCTGTTAAATACTCTTAGTAGTAATTAAAAAGACGTCAGCGTTTTGAGTTAAACAGGTTACAATTATGATGATAAAGTCCACTTAATGTTTCAATTTATTCTTCACTGACGAATGCTCGGTTAATTGAGATGGAAAATCTTCTTACGTAAGTAATTTTCCACGGGCCGCAGTAATGTTTCTGACAATGGCACAGGTTAGGAGAAGCAAAGTCCCTGGTCCCGCTTTGTTAGCTCCTTTACTCGTTAGGGGATTCCTGCTAGGCCAAGTATCTAAGCAAACAAGCGCGTTTCATTCTAATGTAATTAATGTCTCGTTCTTTTGACGCTAGTGGGCATGCTTAGCACCGGGAGCCAGGAAAATGTGAAATAAGAGCGAAATAAGTAGTTCTGGTGACACAATTTTCAGGTATTAATACACACGCGTTCATTCTTCCGAGTAGACATGTTTACCGTTCACCTAATTCCTGTGCGCAGGTGCACTCGAAGGAAAGCCAACTACGTACTCAAAAGAAAGCCAATTCATTCTAAGCGTGCGTGATATTATAATATTACTAACATTGGTATCATTTTTACTTTCGTTTCACTTAAAAAGTTCTGATGTTAATCTCTTGCCATATTGCAACTCGTGATTCAGATTTTAATCATAATCTAACAAATATAAAAATTATACCTTTCTGTTTAAAGGAAATGAAATTTTATTCTTTTATTAGCAATATTTAAGTATTCAAATAAATATAGAAACATAAAATGTGTAAATTGTCTTTTCTCTTTATACAGGCAATTTTTATTTTAGATGAAGACTCTGCAGTTTATTTCTTATGTAAAGTAGTAGTAATATGTTAAGTCGTAATATATAAATATTATAAGTACGTATGCTTTGTAAAGCGCAAACGTATAATGAATATAAATCGTGAAGCTTAAATAAAAAACATAGCCGAATAAAAGCGGAACATTTTTATGCTGAATAATAATGGAACAGAAATACTCGTTGAATTTATGGATTAATCGGAAAGGCACTTATCAAAATCGTTTATGCAGAAAGCCACTGCGAAATATTCCAAATACATCGAAAGCTTCCTATGCAATTCTCCAAAGTTCAGTGAACGTGTAATAAGAAAATCGATCTTCTAAAGTGATCTGACCCATCGGGGGAACAATTTCACGGCCATCACACTTCAAATAAACTCTCCCAAAGACTGCTCTTGATCTCGTTGACGCATTTTCATTCACGCGATACGGTGATAGGTCGGAATTTAGAACCTCCGCTATTGTGAGCACGAACGCTAGCTTGACGGAGCACTAAAACTGGCAATTTTACATTAATTTATAAAAATTAACGAGAACGTATCTACACAAATTTTTAGCCATTTTCTCAACAGTAAATATTCACAAATATAGGTACGTTAAATAATTACTCACGGGCGCATGTTTTCATTCTCGGTAAACGTGAATATAGAATATTAGACAAAATGGCGGAACCTCCAAACCAAGTGTGAAACAAACATTTTTTACCACTCGATTAAACTGCGATAGTATTCCATCTTATAGAAAGATCAAGTTTAATCGATCAGGAAAGAAAGAAGTTTCTATAATTTGGCCATTCGAGAACTAGTTAACGTTAATTAATTCAAAATTAATTAGTCAACACACCATGTGCAAACGGCCATAGTCTACAGGATTAAAAAATCCACTACAGATCGCAATAAAAATCATGGCGGAATTAATAGTGTCCAATTTTTTGAAGCCTCAAACATAATCTGAAACTGTTGGTATATTGTCAAGGTTTATTGCAAATATATTAATTTAAAATATCATCGATGCGAAAAATTGAATGCGGGTCGTTTGTAGTCATTCCTGTCCACGCTACAACGAAATCACCGTTTCGAAAAGACGCCGCTGATAAACGTACGTTTCCTCATCCGAATTGAAACGATAAATTTTAATTCGTCAGTAAAGTACCTTTGACCATTGTTGTCTCGACCGATGTTTATAGATCCGATAACGCAACCAGTAAGTTATGGCGGCTGGTGTCAGATGTAAGACGTTATATCCTCAGGTTGCACCTCTGTCAACAACATAACCTCGAGATATTAGCGATCGTGTATCGGCGTCGTATATCTTTTTCGCGCAAAAATGTCGAGTCTTGAGCCGAATAAACGTCACTCGCGAGAACTTCAGATTTACTTCTTTAATTTGAAGAAATCTGCACTTGTGCCGGTCCGACGATCAACGGTTCACGATTACTGATGCTAATTTGCTACACAACGCCCACACCGTTAACCTGTTAACTGAATATGACGAACTATTACGTCATACACGAACTACTACTAGAATGGTCATGACGATATTTTTCGTCATGGAAATTTGCCGTAATATTTTGAACACATTATATTTTACGTATTTTTTAGTCAAGTAAATCAAATATATAAGTTTACAATTATATATGAACAATATGTATTAAGAAAAGAAAAAAGTCCCCATTGTGAAACGAATCGAACAAAAGTTTATTCCCCGGTTAACAGGTTAATGATTCGCTGTAGACTGATCATTTGCGTACTTACTCACGCCGCCTGGATTTCGATTGTCTTCGTTCATTTGTACCTGACAGTGGCTCACGAAATTATTCGGACACTCTTTGAGTTTAAATAACTTTTCAAAAATTGAATCAAACGACTTGGCTTCCCTGGAGCAATTAGAAGCATCGATTTACTAAATGACATGGAAACATCGTTTCGACATAATTGGGGGTACAAATAATTCGCCTTTGTTTGAAACCAGATGGCGCAACTAGTAGGTTATGGCGGCTAGTGTCATATGTACGACGTCGTATCGTAAGGTTGCACATCTGTCAACTACATAACCTCGGCTAATTAGCAATTGCGTATTAGCGTCGTATATCTTTTTCGCGCGAAAATGTCGAGTCTTGCGCCGAATAAGCGTCATTTGCGGGTAGTTCTTATCTACTTCTTTAATTTGAAGAAATCTGTAGCCGGGGCGCTTAGATTGCACGTAGAAGCATATGGTAGGGTTGCATTAACTGTGAGAAGTTGTCGCGAGTGGTTTCGAAAGTTTAAAAACGGTGAATTCGATGTCGAAGACAAAGAACGCACGGGAAGGCCGAAAGTATACGAAGACGCGGAATTGGAAGCATTGTTGAATGAAGATTCGTCCCAAACGCAAGAAGAACTGGCGCTTGTATTATCTGTGACTCGACGCGCGATTTTGTATCGTTTAAAATCATTGAAAATGATTCGAAAGTAAGGAAATTGAGTTTTATATTAGTTTCATAATTACATTATGTTTTATGTATAAAGATATTGAGTTTCATAATTGAGTCCACATGTGAAATGCTGCTTGCCTGCACACGTACAGACACACACACACACGTTTCTTCGAAGACACCGGCAGCGCGAAACAAAACACGCGCTCGTCGATCGACTTTGGAAGAGACGAGAGTTTGCTCCTCTCAATTAGTACACATTCGACATTCGACGAAACCACATCCGATATTCTACTGTGCTACCAATTCGACCGAGTTCGAGCCGCGATACGTAACGACATAGCCGAGTCTGCCTTAGCGTTCGCTACTGTTGAATAAACGACGTGTTTCTCCAGAGTTTGATAATTTTACAATCGTTCTCCGTAAATCCTGGCCGAATCTAAGTCCCTAAACGAAAGTGACCGATTCGCTCAAAAGAGGAACAGTTTCTTTGGCTTGGCATCCACAAATTGCCAGAGTGCTGGGGAAAACGTGTAGCTACCGATGGGCAATACTTCGAATTAAATAGTTTGCATTATATTCGTATAATAAATGTATATTTTCTATAGAAGAATTCCGGTTTCATATTCTCATACCGGGTAAGAATCGAGGAGTCGCGGCCCAGGGTAGCAAAAGCGGAACAATACTTTGAATAAAATATAAGCTACCGTTCTTTCGCAATAAATGCCCAATTTAAGATGGAAAAACAGCGGAGACTTATTTATACTCGCAATAAAGTTCCGCTGTATCGACTTATTAGTCCAGTGTTGCCTTTGGCCGCACACTTCTTCTCCTTCGGCTTGACCGTCGCGTATTTCCGGCTTTCCGGTGACGAAAAAGGAGGAAACCAGTCTCGCCGGCGTGAATGCGTCCATCTCTCGATCGTATCTAACCGGTGTCGATGCTTTGAAAGAGCGAATAGAAAGAGGAGCAGACCGTGCAGCTCGCTTTTCAAAAGTCTATTCCTCCATTTATACGGATCCGTTTTAATCATGCCCGCTGATATCTGTTACTCGTGTTGGCGACAGTGCGATTCGTTGGGTGGCCGACGGGAAGCGTGCAAATTCAGGAGAATGCCTGGCATTTTGATAAAATTCGCGGCACGTTATGAGAAACTTGATTGAAGAACTGATTCGACACGTGAAAGCTGAACAGTGTAGGTATCTATTATGGCAACGGCCGTTATTCGAACGTCGTCGAAATCTTCTGCCATTCATGCAGTATAATTCTAATTAGAGAAAAATTCGTTGAATACGTACTGGCCGCCTAGAGGAGGCTCCTTCAATCAATTCGTTATTGTTTAGTATACTGGCTGTCCCATTTGAAAAACTCATTTGAAGTCTCATTGAAATCTCTCTTTTTTCTATACAAGTCGATGCAATTTCGAGATTGGAAAGGAATTAACATTTTAACTAAGGATAAAGAGTTTACTCGTCGTTTGTTATCACTTATTAATAAATATTCTTATTTATTAGTATATTTTTCTTATTTATCTTATTTATTATTCTTAGCTTTCTTATTTCAATAAATAATTCTTTCTTCATTGCATCATAATATCCGTATTATACGAAATTACTTCTTACCTATGTTAATTGTGACAAAATCATTCATACGTCACGTTTTATTTGTTAATTTATTTATTATTGCTTTAAACTAAGTGGTATTTTTTTATGTACGTAATAATAAGTACATAAAATAGGTTGATAAATGTATTGCGTAAAAATTAATTATACGTAATAACCAATTTTGAAATGGACGGTGACGATAGACGATAATACAGTTAGAGTGTTTCTAACTTACTTTTTCAGACAAGTGTCCATTAAATTCTCTGCAGAAAACTCTCCGGAACGTTACGTCGTAGGAAGTAATTGTTTACGAACTCGTCCTTCCATTTAAGTTATAGTTCCATTCGAAGTAACTCAATCAAATTAGTTCGACACTACGCGAGGTGAATAGATTTCTCTGTTAAGACAGCCACAGTAACTGCATTAAATAGAGTAGAAGTTGTAACAGCAAAGACTTCGCGAAAGTTCCTAGCTTACGGTTTCAAAATCCCTGTCGGAAGCGTCAGAGCTTTCCAGAATATGCCAGACGCAGCAACATAAATTTCGAAAGGAACATAACGCACCGAATAGAAATTCCCCTTCGTGCTCTTCCATCGAGTTTGTGAAAATTATTCCAACCGTTAATTATAAATGTTCGTCGCTCTTAAGTAGCTTTTATTCAGACGAAAGTACCTTCGTTTGCACCAGCTTCCAAACTGAACCCTAGTCAATATTCGTATACCAGGTCTGTAAATATGAAACTATAATTGGACCTTACGTGGCGTTAGATATCAATGTAGCTCCCATTGCAAGTTTTAAACGATAGAGCGGTAACATGGATGGGAATGAAGCTAAAATTGTCAACTGTTAAATTATACAGCAATATCATCGAAGAGGATGAAGCTAAATTCAGCAACTGTTAAATGATATAGCAATAATATGGCTGGGAACGAAATTAGAACTGAGAATGTTTAAAGTATATATAGTATTAACATAGAAGGGGATGAAATTAGATCTTGCAAGTTTTAAATTGAATATAACATTTACATAGATGGCAGTGAAATTAGATTTGACAAGTTTTAAATGACATGCCAGTAATATAGGTAGGAATGAAACTACAATTGTCAACTGTTAGATGATACAGCAATAACATTATAGGGAACGATGCTAGATCTATCAACTGTTGAATGGTGCAGTAATAATATAGAAGGGGGTGAAATTAGAACACGCAAGTTTTAAATCAAATATAGCTTTAAAGTAGATAGGGATGAAATTAGATCTTACAAGTTTTAAATCGACTATAACATTTTGTATAATATTCATACAATAAATTTATATTTTTTATACAAAAATCCCAGTTTCACATTTCCACATCTGATAAATCAATTTTGCAGCCACCTTTTGAAGTGGCATTCTAAATTTTACACCACTAGGAAATAGCAGTGATAAAATATACTGGACAGGGCAATGTAAAAATAATGTAACATTGAAGAATTGTACACCTTTAGATTATTGAATAGTCCTTATTGGTATATAAATTTATTTTGAAGCTACCTTTGAACGCAATAAATTTTAATAAATAAATAATAAATTTTATACTGCAGGGCACTAATACTGACAGAGAAGACTGTACAGGGTTTATAAAAATGGTGTAATACGGTTGTGTTGGGAGAATTCCACGCCTTTAGATTAGTGATTCGTATCATATTCTTTATTCGTATATAAATTGATCTTGCAGCCACTGTTTGCTGCGTAATAATAAATTGTATACCGCGTGAGAATAGCTCTGAGAGAAAATATTGTATAGGGTTTATAAAAATGATGTAATACGGCTGTTATGCAAGAATTTCACGCTTTTAAATTGGTGAACAGTCTTTATTCGCATGTAAATGAATTTTGCAGCCACGTTTTAACGTGAAATAATAAATTTTACACCGTGTGGCTATTGTACTGAGAGAGAATACTGTACAGGGTATGTAACAATGTTGTGCCATGACTATCATGGGAGAATTCCACACCTTTGGATCGATGAATAGTCCTGAGTCGTATATAGAGGGAGTCTCGGGAGTTTTCGTAGCCTTACGATTTTACACTTTAAATGGTTGCTATTTCTTAACCATACAAGTTACGATATTTTTACAAAGGACAATATACACTGGAGCATTGAAGCTTTCAAATTCATGTAAAAATTTGTTGTAGAATTTGTTGTTGTTCTTCACGTATAAAATTTAAAAATATACATGTTTAAGAGGACTTAATGTGATATCTTATTCACTGAAGTCAGTCTGTGCTTAAAATCTAGCGAAACAGTAGTGAAATTTTAATAGCTGACAAAAAGCTAGGCTCGAGATAAAGTAAAATAAGATAACAATAGTGGGAATTACTGAATTAATATTTACAGATACCGAGCTTTTCAGGAACAAAATAGAAACGCAATTACTGTGACTAATTAAATACTAAATTATGGTACGGTCCGTGTTTCCTGTTCAGTGTACCGTCTGATCTTATCCAGATTTATTTATATGAAGAAGATTGTGCTTTAACTTCATTTAACTCTCACGATGAAAAGTGACGTAAATCTTAATGCTTTACAAATAAATTACAGAATGATAGGATCAAATATTTGACAATTTAAGAATTAGTATTGTATTAAGAAATATTGATGATTCATTTATAAATGCTTCATCACTTAATAATTAGTATTTACAAGGTTTTCAATAAATTTTAGAACCTCATTTATATATTATAACTATTGTAACTTAATGCATTCAACTCTATTATAATTTATTGTATGTTTTTGGCTATCTTTCAAAATGTTTACGTATCGATTATACCATTCGTGGTAAGCCATAATGAATATGCATCGTGTTTTAGCTTTTAGAAGATAAATCAATCACAATATCAATATACGTAGTTTAAACAAATCGAAGAATATTTTATATTCTATTCGCAATAAAAAGAGAAAATTAATAGTTTACGAATAATAATGTTCTTCTATGCAACATCCATAAAGTCGATGATGTACAGTAATCGTATGCATATATAATAATGTATTATAATGCATAATCATACTACATTGAGAAATGGTTAAGGGGAATTTACTTGTGCAATTTATTTTGAACAAAATTACAGAATTACGTTCATCGAACATTTATTTTTTGATAGCGATGAATATTAATATTTCACATACAATAAATTATACCTGCACTACACGCAGTAACATACTCCTATTACATGCACAGATAATCCATATTTGGGTACATGTCTCACATTCGACAGCCTCATTCACGAACTATGAATGATTGCCTATCGATTGAACGCAGGTGACGCACTTCTGTTTAATATAGAAATTTCGTATCTATACTAAAGCTAGCAGCAACAAATATCTGGAACTAGTTACTGCAACGTACGAGTACAATCGAAATATCGATGCTACAGGGTGAGGCATCAACTATTGCCACCTATGATAACTCAGAAAGTACGATAGTAGTGGTAAAGTTTTGGAAATTAAAGTTGCATCGGACAAGGGTGTGGCGTCAACCCTCTATGGCGTCGTGTAGCTTTCAAGTCACATGTTAATTTACCAAATGATTTTAGTTTTCTATAAGATAACGTAAACGTCTAAATTATATAATGTCTCTGACATAACAAATAACAATATTAATAATAAAATTAATTGCCTGCAGATAGAAATCAACCATTTTGTGCAATTTATATTATTTGTACTTTCATCTATTCTATCTATTGAACAAAACAAAGAGTACATAATAGCTTTGAATTTGCATATCAATAACAACTTATTTGTTTACAATTTCAATAATTATTTTGTTACTCTTTGTGTATGATATAGTTTTGTGACTTTCAGGTTACAGTAATCTATTATCATAGATTTTGGTATATTAAAATTTCAATTTTAGATGATGCTCAAATATAAATTTCAATTTCAAAAGACTAAATTTGTTACTCTTCAATTGCCTTTGCTCAGAGTCGTGATGAAAATAGCAAATGTTATTTTGTAGCATTTTTTTATCTGCGGTTTCAGTGTATATTGGGACGGTACAATTTGTAGATTTATGTCAGTTATATTCATGCAGAAAATGTAAAAATAGATTGCTGAAAAAACAAACGACGAGCACTGATATTTTATAAAATATTTCAATTTGTTACAGTCATACGCAGAACAGTCGTGACATCTTGCATTGTTGTGTTATCTTTAATTGTTTTTATTTCGTGGCAATGTTATTTAATTGTTTTTCCATATAAATTCTGTCAATTACAATTTCTTGAAAAGTTTTTCATGCATCGTGTAACAAGCTAATTTTTTTTATTGTAAGTTCTTGAAAAAAACGCAAGCATTGTTAGTAAATTCTTGATAAAAGTGCTTCGTTACACAGGGTCAATGGAGACTTTTCTAACTGACTGTATATTCACAGCATCTTGTTATTTTCGTGAAACTTGAGAGAAATTAGCATCTCTTAGAATTATGCTTGTAAATTAATATTAATGGTTCCTTGCTGCATCTACTATCACGCTAGACTGCACACGTCAGTGTCTGAGGGTAATTAGAATGATGTGCAAAGCTAAGTTAATTCACCTATAAATTTCTCTAATAAAACCTCAAATTAGCATGTTTCATAATTATTTTTTAAACAAGTTAAACCAACGTTATTACAGAATATTCCTTTTACACTAAACATGATGAATGACTAAAGAAAAGCTATCTAGGATATATTGTTCTTATCAAACGTTTATTATAAATTGTTAAATATTCTATTGTATCATGATGAATAATTTGTTTTTGACCTATGGAAGACGCGTTTAATCAAATCAAAATTATTGGATCAAGTATCATTGTACGTTTATTATTAAGAATATTATTTAATGAAATACAAATGATGGCATCAAGAATAAATTATAAACATAATATTAAAAATATTATTTAATGAAATACAGGTGATGGTATCACAAATAAAATATAAAAGTAATATTTGATGTTGAACAAATATATTGTAAACGTAAATGTTAGAAAATATAATGATGGTATCAAGAAAACATTGTAAACGTATTATTAATAATATTATTTATTAATAAAATACAAGCGATGGTATCATAAATAAATTTTAAAAGTAATATTTGATATTTATCAAAATGCAAATGCTGGCATCACAAATAAATCGTAAACATGATATTATAAATGAGAATCAAATACAAATGAATGGCATCACGAATAAATTCAAAAAGTAATAGTAGTAGTCGTATTTAATAATAATTCAGTATAATAATTCATGTAGCCACATATACGTGAAATGATACTCTGAACTAGTCTAATAAGTTGTAAATATACAGTTTCACGAATTTAAGTTGTTTTTATGCACTCGAACGTTCAATAAAACATGTATAGACGCTTTTACGCTATGAATATGAAACTGGAAAACATTTTCCTGTATTCCTTTTACTGTTTGTAAAATTTATCCGTGATAAATTGAAGGTTTCATCTTTGAAATGTATCCGTACTACGGGTATAAAATGCATATAAAAAAAATAACGAATATTTTTATTTGATAACAATTCTGCAAATTATTCGCAACGTGTATAGAATACTTCAATACAAACGAATTAAAACTGATAAAAATATATACATTGAAATTATAATTTCAGTGGACATAAAAATTTAGAATTTGTACAGTTTATTGAAATTGTAATACAGGTAGAGTTTGCTTAATTGTACTTATGGTTTATTTTAAAAATATTTACCCTCTATGGGCGCCATGTAAATTTCAAGTCACATGTTAGAAAGTTTTTATTCTATGCAATCGTTTTAGATTGTGCACCTGACATTGAGCCGGCTGTTTTACACAACAGTTACGTGTTTCGAAATTTATAAAATGTGAACGAATTTAATTAAATGAAAACTGTTTTAAATTGTCGTATGGCAATTTTTACTGACGCCTCGGAGTAGCCATTTCATTTGAAACGATTGCTCTGCAATAAAATGAGGGTTTCAAATTATCTTTTCTATTCTTGCATACATTTTTTTATATTTAAGGAAATAATTCGGCCCATAGAGGGATAAAAGTGTTTAAAGTATTAAAATGAGTCAAGGAACCAAAATTTGAACATGTGTGAGTAACAATAGAATATACATAATTTTAAAGTGAACTAAGTTCTGGAGTTTGCTTGCGGTTGAAAATGGCGAAGTAGAGACAGGAGAGAAAGGGAGAGGTTGCATTTCGTCCTGGACCTCCTACAGGACTCGTCGGTTAGGCTGTCTAGCAGACTCTGTCTTAGACGCTAGGATATCGGAAGGCAGTTAAGGACAGTATGTATAGGTGTCGGTGACGGATAAGGTAGTAGTGGGAAAGGGCGTTCAATTGTCCATCTATCCATCTATTGGCGAACAGAGGAGGTAGAGCCACCGCAAACTAAAATAGATGTTCTTCTTCGAACTCCTTGATAAGACTGCAGTTCAACTATTGCCCAAATATCTAGTTAAGACATCCATACTCATTTGTTACAAATACTCAAACACGTTATGTGCCCAATAATGAACAATCTACCTTTTTAAATAAATTTACTTGTAACAATTTTCAAAAGAAAGTGACCAAACGAGATCTTTTTCTAGTTTTTATCAAGATTATAATTTCAGTGTTTAATATACATCTAACTAAAATGTTATAGTTATAAAGTCAGTGATTTCATTTGAGATTTAATGAAACAGCACTTTATTCATATAAACGTACAGAGTACTCTCAATTATAATTTTATCAATACTTAAACAGTCTGGACATATCGAGTATATAATAAAAGAAGTGAAACAAAAAGTAATTATTCAATATAACGCGCGAATTGCTAAAATTGAAATATCCAACGTAAAATATTAATGTTAAATATTATGTTGTGTCAAATGTTTTTCTGAAGTTTTTCTGAAAAAATGATTTTACACTCGCATGATTTGTGCAATTGTAAATTAATTTCTGTATATGAGTGAACTTACAATTTATATCATATTTTTCTTTATTATAATTCTTTTTTATATTTTTCTGCCAATTCTATAAAATTTCGTTTATCTGCAACTAACAAATTCGTGCAATATTGATATTCTGACAAAAGCTTTCATATTTATTTAAATACAGTTACACATTCAATTTTTACATTTATGAATTCTACATTTTCACGTTACTTTCTTAAATAAAATATTATTTTGCACTTTTCATTAAATTCTATTAAACATGCGATATTAATTTTTCGACAAAGACAATATTTATTATTCTTAACTGTAATATTGTTTTGCATATTCCTTCCAACACTGCAAAATCTTTTTCACCTGCAATTGGTCGAGATGTACAACATTAATTTTCCGGAAAAAGCCATCGGAGCGCAATCTCCATCACATTTTTGAGTCAGAGCGGTTCGTTGCCGGGTGCCTTGGGGAGCATGAAGACGAAACAAAAAGTTTCCAGGATTTTCCTGACTGAAAAAATGAAAACTGTCGACGGCGAGGTCGAAAACTATTCGTCCTGCGTTCCACAAAAGTCCGGGGTAACAATGGGCTTCTAGCTAGGCTGGATATCTTTGATAGTGGATGGACCGTGTGTTTGCATGTCCCACTAAAAATCGTGTCACACGAAACGGCGAGCAACGACGAACTAATCAGATTTGGCACCGTCGTGTATGGCTTCTATAACTGCAGATAAAACAGCCGGTTGAATTTGTGGTCGTCCCGTGCAAAAACGAGAATAATAACGGTATGAGAAGGCACGGCCGAGCTTAAATCGCGAAACCGCTGCCGCAATCACGTAAAATGACATACCGACGCCGGCTTGGAATCTTCTCGGATCCTCTTCAAACACGGACCCCTGAATTCTGTCAACAATTGCGCAATTAAATTCATTTGGATTCGTTTCGTTCCATTCCGCTTGCCTTTATGGAATTTCCGACATTTTCGAAAAAAAAGAAGAAAATTACGTTTCGTTACGTCGAATCGAAGTTTCGCGATCGATTGCAGTGGGCCAAGGTATTTGTACAATTATAGTCGGACCAGTCGTTTGCAGAAGAATTTCTCGCTGAAGAGCCTGATCTTATTTGCGTTCCTCCGTGTGTTCGATGAATTTACCAGCAGGTGACCGGTTAAACGTGAAATCATGCTACTAGTTTTCTAGGATATACTATAAATTATAGTAGTATATTAAAAAAGTATTAAAACATACTGTAGTATCTCAGAATACAATAGAAAATACTAGAATACTCTATATTACACCAGGATATACTAGAATACACTAAAGTCTAGTAGGATATATTAAAATACACTAAAATATACTAGAATATACTAAAATGTATTACAAAATACAAGATGTGCTACAATATACTCAAATACACTAAAATATGCTAGGATATAGTAGAATACACAAAAGTATTCTAAGATATTCTAGAATATATGAGAATGTACAAGAATATACTAGAATATACTAGAATACATGAGAATATATTAGAATGTATTAAATCACATTACAGTATACCAGAATATATTAGAACATACTACAATACACTAAAATATACTAGAATATACTAAAATGTACTAGAAAATACAAGATGTACTAGAATATACTCAAATGCACTAAAATATGCTAGGATATAGTAGGATATATTAAAATATGCTAGAACATATTTGATTACTTTAAATTACTAGGATGTATTAGAATATTCGACAATACATTAAAATATACTAGAATAGACTAGAATACGCCAACATATGCAAGAATATACTAGAATACATTAAAGTATACAAAGATATACTATAATACACTAAAGTTTACTACATGCTGTAGGAGAATAGAATATCCTTCAACACAATATAGAATCTTGATAACATTTATAACATCACATAATGTTTATTATGCAAATAGAAAGCAATAATTAAGTATCGCATCTGAAAGTATAAAATAGAAACGTTCTGTTTAATTTTCCAACGATTATGGTGAATACAGTACAAATATTGGGAAGCTTTTCTCGTCACGTGTAGAGTCTTGGTAGTTCGCAATCTAGATCAATTTCATATGAATAAAGTCATTACCACGTAATCGATTTCTCTCTTTTCCTTTTTACTATGTTCCTTGCTGAACGAAATCGCGGATCGATCAGTCGCTCCAGAGTGCAATCATGTAGATCAACATTTAATTTGAAATACACTCAGATTCTATTTCAACGAAGTTCTCGGTATCGGCCTGCAACTCGGAGAGTCTATACCTTTCGAAGACTTCGTAATCTTCCAATTAATCTTGGTTACTTTACACGGCGCTGCAGACGGAAAAACACCGACTGATAACCTCGTAAGCATCGACACTCTGAATGGATTTATTCAAGAAGAAAATATCGAAAATTCATTCCTTGACTAATCATTATTTTAGAAATATTACACCGCAAATACTAATATTCGATTCACGTATTTCATTATTTTATCTGACAATGTGTAACATGGCATTTAAATAGGACATCGAATAACGGATAAGGAAAGTTCAGGACCACAAGAAATTGTTTAGCAATCAGTATCCCAATAATAATTGTCATCGCCATTGGAAAGCAGATTGCCCTGAAGACGCCGCAAAATTTATAAGAATTTCTCCGCCATTTTCTAAAACTATTTGACAGTGAAATTATAAGTGATATAGTTGATTATATATAGTTGATTCCAAAAATAAAATGTTCCAAATGCAAGCTAAATTTTTCTAAATTAACCTTTTATGCACAGACGTGCAAACATCGCAAGTCGTTGTTAATACAAAGTTACAAATTATAATAAAATTGTTTAAACTGCTAAATTTCCTTTAATCTGCATATAGGGGTTTGTAATTGTTGAATTTTCGTTGCATACAGTTTTACCAAAGGAATAATCCATTTCCGACCTTTGATAGAAGCAGATTATTCAGAACGTTGAACAAGTACACATCGAACATTCAGATCAGTTAGAACTTTAGAACTGGTACACAATGAACGTTAGAACAGACTGGTGTACAGTGAGCATTCAGAACGTTTAGAACTGTAGAACTATCAGTACAATTAGAACGCGAAAGTGCACGAAACTTTTCAACTATACAGAACATTAAATGTATTTTGCGAAAACGAAATACATTACCTTTACTGTCTTAAACTAGAGCATTATCGCTTAGAAGTAGCGACAATTCGGAGGGAACAACGCTCGAAACAGTTACGTAGAATAATAACATACTTCTTCCGTCGGAAAGACCTCCGCGCGAACAAGCGCGCGTCATAATAAATACACCGTGACTTCCAAGGTTAAGACACCCGAAACCTTCACAGCTGCGCCTCATTTGTACGCCTAATCGTGTGGCTAGTGGCTCGCGTACAGCTTCGTAATATTCAATCTGTTTTAAATATTTCAAAAATGCGTTTTACGGTAGCAGAGAGAATGACAACCGTTTACGGTGGACGTCAGATTATTGTTGGGGGATGCGGCGCGTGTATGTGACGAACGATCTCCCTGCACGTTTTGTTTTCGCAAACATTATAAAACGGTTTCAAAATACCGGAATTGTGGACAATAAAACACGCAATCGAGCCGAAAGAGTGTGGAATGGAGACACGATAAACATTTTAGCAGCTGTAATACGCGAGAGAGAGAGACGGCAAACGACAAAGTATTTTGCGAATGCTTCGCGTTTAAAAATTTCATCGTTTCCACGTGTCGCTTCGATAACAATTAAATGAAAACGGTTTTAAAAAATGTTTACAGTTTGCGAATGGGTTCTACAAAAACTGGATGAAATGTTCTTCGACAATAGTTTGTTCATGGATGGGCCCACGAAAATTTAAGCAGTGCTTTTTGCAACTTACATGCATGCAAGATTCAACGAATGCTTTTCAGTCGACCATGAGCGACCTCGTAGTATTTGTCTTGTGCATTCTGTCTGCAAATGAAAAACTGTACAGTCTCATTGAAAAGAACAAAGTTGATCTTCGTATCTCCTCGACACCCTCACCTACAAAATAATTAGTAACAATGCTTTTTCCTCTGTCGTCAAGAACAAGTGAATTATACAAGTATCCTTTCAAAGACATATTTGGAAACCACTTTTGCAGTTATACTAATATTTATTGTAAAAAGCAAACAATTAGTAGTGAACAGAACAAATGGCACGAGAATAAAGTTACCGAAAAAAGGCGAAAAGCATGAACCCAATATAAATTATGCCACCTGAAAGGGACCATAATATCTTTATCGTTAATAATTACATTATAGACACAGATAAAAAATTAGAAAATATCCAGTCGTTAATAATTACATTATAGATACAGATAAAAAATTAGAAAATATCCAGTCGTTAATAATTACAGTATAGACACAGATAACAAATTAGAAAGTATCTATTCGTTAATAATTACAATATAGACACAGATAAAAAATTAGAAAATATCTAATCGTGAATAATTACATTGTAGATACCGATAAAAATTTGAAAATCGCGCCCTTTGGATATTCTTTTGCAATTGTGACTGGAACAAATTATTTTCACATGAACTAGGTGATCTTAAAAACATCTCACTAAGAAAACAAGCCGTTTGACCCACATTTAAAAAAATTCTCCATTTTGAAAACGGTGTTCGAATACTTTGTACATCGACTGCATAACAGTGCGTATATTTCTAGTTCGCAATTTGCGTATGGACTACTGTCTAGGCGCCATAATTTCACTGCTGCGAAACGTTATTGCTATCTCGTTGCAACGATCGAAATGTTCTCCGCTATCAAGGCACCATTAATCCCTCGAAGCAGTAATGGAAATAATCGCAACAACAAACACAGGACCAAGGATTGAGTACACACTGCACACAGCTAATATCCGTTCGAATGGAATTCCTCGAGACAATGTAGAAAATCTCATTTTCCCCGCGACTGATACAATTATCCCCGGGCACACCGGGCATCAGCTAAAAAGTTTACGAGTTGCACGGGGCACAGAAGGGTATCGCGGAAGTGGATATCGTAAAAAAGAAGAGGAGGAATCAAAAGTACGAGCCGAAACATTGCGCGGGGATCGAAAACGTTTTCCCGTGGGATCCGAGCGTTTCCTTCTGCAGAACGAGCCGCCATTTTAACACGTATAGGATCGAACGAACGACACGGAGGAACGGTCAATCACCCGCCATATTTCCATTGAATATCCGCTACGGACTCGCGAACACCGGTTCTGCCCGAACGGAAGATATTAATTGAGTTTTCATTATCAGTCGAATAAAAACATCATCGGGCCAGCGTTTCGGACGAACGTCGATACATCACGCAACAGATTTTCGTTTTCGGATGTACGGGTGACTTTTCACCGGCGCGTTCTGCGAAATAAGAAAAATATTCGCACCAACTGGAATTTCAAATCTGTTATAATAGAAATTTACGTTCTCGACAATTTTAATACTAATGAAGAACGTTTATTTTGACTCGCTATTATGAAGAACCGTAATTTTAAATTATTATCCCCGGTAGGAAATATGTAGGAGGTTTGATCATTTAAACAAGAGAAACAATTTATTATGAACTGAAAAAGAAAACAAAAATATTTGTCATCAAAAATGCCATTCGAATGCAACAAGTTAATAAATTGAGAATAATATAAATGTGTTCCTAAATTCAACTTAAATTTTTAATGCCTATTCATCCACTTGCACTGTATAAAATTTGCATCTGCTTATTACATATTAAATCGGACAAATGGAGAAACGAAGAATTATCTGAAAAACAATAATTGGGAATATTACATTCGTTCATACGTAAGAGCATTACAGAGAATAAACGTAACGATAATGTTGAGATTTCAAAAGCAGATTGTCGTAATAAATATATTCTCTATTATTCCATGGGATCGTTGTCGGTTTATCGACCAACTAAGTCGCAGTGCTGACATAAGCAATTCTATTGCTATGTGTATAATCGTTCTAAAATGGGTCTGCTAGACGATGACCGCATGCTGTGGCTAATGGAATTTTATAGCGCAGTAGGATCTCGATTAACTGGATTTCGATTATTCGCTGTCTTGGTTATCAGGATCTCGGTTATGCGGTGTAGCATACATACAAATCGAAGCATTTAGAATATGCATCTAAATGATTAGTTATTTCGTATGCTAGAACTGTGCAGTGGCTTCTAGAATAATTAAATCTAAATAATACAAAATAATTTCTGAAACATCCAAGAATTTACACTTCATACGTTTCTCACGGTAAAAATTGACCCACTTACTATTTTTACATATTGTAAAACTATTGATTTTGTTCTGTCTATGTTGTGAAATGTACAGTCGCCTCGGAAAGTAAATTAACACCTTTCAAACACAAATAACATTTTTAACACTGTTTAACTAAAAGGCCAAAGCATTTCCTCTGACTTAGAATATTTTCATTCTACATGGATTATTTTATTTTACTTATTATTCAGGGGGTTTTCTACCCCAATTTTCTAAATTTTTATCAATTTCATACGTGCAAAGACAGCGACGTTAAAATTGTTTTAAATGATAGTGTGGCCATTTTTCGAGACGCCTCAGAGTCGCCACTCGAGTGCTAAGGGTGAAATATCGGTCCCGACTGAAACAGCTATGAAGAACCGACGAAGTTTCGTGACCGCTGTAAGGTATATCAATTTTTGACCAATATCGGTTTCGGTTCTACAGAGTGAGGCACTAACTCTACAGAGCGTCACCTACAATAACTCCGAAAGTGTGATAATTGTAGAAAAGTTTTCGAAATAAAAATTGCATCGGACAACAGGGGTGTGCCGTTAATCTTTCGTTGCTAGGTGGAGTCATTTTCATCTGGAAACATGGAGTCATCTGTTTCCTAATAGCAGTTATCGAGACAAATGCAATCCAGAGTTTTATTGCAGTGCAGTTATTACAAAAATTCAAAATTTCAATAAAATGTAATAAAAATACCATTTGGTGTTACGTTTCCTTTACATTAACAACAAAACTGCTATGAATTTTATAAAAACAATAGTTATTATTCTCTTCGGTATATTGCATATTTTTTAATGTTTCTTGTTTATGAATTTTATTATTTTTTGGAAAATTTTCGACACTTCAGTTTTCATAACAATAACCATTTCGCCAACGAATTGTTAGTTGTTTATGGAATGAAAATGTAATTCATCCTCATTTTGTTTCATTCTTCTGTAAAATTTATAATAGGAGCGTTCGCTCTGTGTTCGACGTACATTCTCATCGTTGCTTGATTTTAATTCCGCAGAGGGATTTTTAAAACTAAATTCCGCAGTTAACGGGTGAAAGTATTTGAAGGTCAACAAAGGTCATTTGTGACAATAAAAACGAAATAAATTTTCATTTATACTACGTAGATTATGAAATAGAGTACATAGTATTTCTTAATACGGGGAGTGCTAGCAAAATTCAGTGAGAGCTAGAGATTTATACGTCGAGTCGCTACCATAAACCGAAATTCGCCACCAACGAGGTGTGCAGGGCCCTATTGTGTGCATTGATTGTTCTATTGCCGGAAAAGAGAGACGGCAATATTTCTGAGAGCTTGTAAACCTACCGATCGGAACTTTTAATTAAGCACATACCGTTCATTGTAGGAATGGTGGTATTGTCTCGTTGAGCCGAAAGGGATTCTTTGGAAATCAAAATGTTTCCAGCTTGAAAGGGAAACAAAATCGTTTCGAAGAAAACCAGATAAAAGAAGAATGAAAATTCCTTTGCTCGATGGAGAAGAGTTCACGACCAATGTGTGACAATTTATCCCGGGGACACTCTTATACAGTTTGCTGCTACAGAAAGGGGAAAGATTGAATATTAAAAATTGAGTAACCTGAGAAATTCGAAATACGGTGTACATTATATTTATCTGACAGAAAATTCTAAATAAAAGAACACTTACAAGATTGACACGAAACGTCGAAACATTTCTAGAATTTACAATCTACCAGCTTAGCGTAGATACTTACTACATAACCCATGTTCAGACGGTAACAGAGACTTACTAACTTCGCGAAGACAATACTCCGAGAAAGCTTTTAATGGAACGGTCGCCTTAGCAAGCGAGATTAATACGAAAAGTTAAATGAAATTTCAGTAAAAAAGCAACACGAAGAAACTAAGTTCGGATGAACCGGAATTTATCGAAAAAGGAAATGACGACATCATATTTTCGAAGCACAATCCACATTTAATCTCGTTATAAGTTGACGCTCGACCGTGGACCGATAAATTCACGGAATTGCTCGTATAAGTGTTGAAACTTGTTCGGAACGAGACTCGGGACGAAGAAGTTTTACTCGAAGAAAGCAAAACGAACCGGTGAACAAGCTATCGAATTTTCGCAGCAGCCACATCTCTTTTTCGTCGAAGACTCGTCTTTTAAGTGGTTGCCTTTACCTTTTGGATGCGACCCGGATTGCGACAATTAAACGACCGACCGGGGGGATGGGAGCGGAGGGGGTTTCAGAGTGAAAGAGGAAAAAAAGAAGATGAAAAGAATCGAAGAAGGGATAGGGCGAAAGAAAAATGGCAACCGATGGGCAAAACAGCCGAAGAATCGAGGAACTTACGAACCTGACCGGTGCGCAATTATCGAAACTGGGTCGAGCCACTCTCGAATATTACCGTTTGGCTGAGCACCGAGACAACTCGATAGAAAACTTCTAGCGATTACAAATACAGCGACAACGGCCGGCCATCGTTGCCAAATTCGAGGGCGCGCCGCGCAAGAAACAGCAAAGTTTGATTAAACTTCGGAGGTAGTTATATGTCGCTCAAAGCTATCAGAAATAATGCATTCCGTTTTTTAGTACGACTTCCTCGGCACTGGAAAACCGTGACGTTTAGACAGATCATTTACAGATTCTCGTTTTTATTTTTCGATTACTTATTTGCTACACGAGACGACGTTCGTTTCAATGATAAAAGGTCAGGAACAAGAAAATAGAGCATCATATTAATATGTTCGTTCTTCATGTTCGTTCTGCAATTCGGCCATAATTCGCTTCCAATGGACTCAGAAATTGAAATACACCCTTACTATGGGTCCAGTTACTTGTAGCCAGAGTTAGAAAAGAATCTGGGAAACTAAGTTTTTCGACCGATGGCTTACCCCCTCAGAAAGTAGCAGATTGGGGGTAGTCGGGTTTCACCGATCTGCACATTTTCCGTAATTTCAATCCGATCGACCTGAAAATTGAAATGAACCCTGACCGCGAGTCTAGAAACGTGCATGCAAAATTACAAAGCAATCGGAGACCAGAAATTTTTTCCCCATTTTTTCGCGATTTTCGACAGGTCATGAGTCGTCCCTTTACCATTTCGCGATATTTCGCAATCTTTGAAGGCGTCCCCCGTCCAAACTATTAGAGCTATCGACATGATTCCAACGCAAAAATCTTCCTCGAACCTTCCTCTTTAAGAAGAGCTCCCACAATTTAGGGTAGCATTTCAGGGGACTTCGGGAAACTATCTTTTATCCACCCTAATTTTTCCCATTTTTGCGATTGATCGTCCCGACACTTTAAAGTCGCGCCACAGCTGCAATTCGATTCCGATCGACTTAAAAATTGGTATATACTCTGATCGCGCGTCTAGAAACATGTAGTCAAAATTACAAAAGAATCGGAGACCTAAAGATTTTTCGCGATTTTAAGAAGGGGTATACCTTCAATATTTAGCGATTTTGTGGCAATATTTAGCAAAACTTTGAAGTCGTGCCCCGGCCAAACCATTAGAGCTATCGAGATGAATCCAACGGGAAAATCTTCCTCAAACCTTCCTCTTTAAGAAGAGCTCCCAGAATTTAGGCCAGCATAACAGGGAAATTCAGGGGGCTTCGTTTTATCAACCCTAATTTTTCCCATTTTCGCGATTGATCGTCCCGACACTTTAAAGTCGCGCCACAGCTGCAATTCGATTCCGATCGACTTAAAAATTGGTATATACTCTGATCGCGCGTCTAGAAACATGTAGTCAAAATTACAAAAGAATCGGAGACCTAAAGATTTTTCGCGATTTTAAGAAGGGGTATACCTTCAATATTTAGCGATTTTGTGGCAATATTTAGCAAAACTTTGAAGTCGTGCCCCGGCCA
>CM052095.1:7017168-7037423 GCA_028453745.1 Agapostemon virescens | reverse complement strand
AACTATTAGAGCTATCGAGATGAATCCAACGGCAAAATCTTCCCCAAACCTTCCTCTTTAAGAAGAGCACCCTGAATTTAGGCTAGCATTTCAGGGGACTGCAGGACGGTCCGTTTTATCAACCCCATTTTCCCATATTCGCGACTTTCACCAGACCGAAAATTTCAAAGTCGTGCTACTGCCACAATTCGCTTCCAATGGACCCAGGAATTGAAATACACCCTTATTAT
This sequence comes from Agapostemon virescens, assembly GCA_028453745.1. Classification (NCBI taxonomy): domain Eukaryota; kingdom Metazoa; phylum Arthropoda; class Insecta; order Hymenoptera; family Halictidae; genus Agapostemon; species Agapostemon virescens. The sequence continues at coordinate 7,037,193 of CM052095.1, read as the reverse complement.
GGGTCCAGTTACTTGTAGCCAGACTTAGAAAAGAATCTGGGAAACTAAGTTTTTCAAAATTTAATTTTGTTATCGTTCAAACTTTCCATTTACATGATGTCTTCGTTCTTAAGTTCCTTTTACCATAATTAAATAGGGCGTATATTTACCACATTTTAATCAACCATCATAGAATGCTATAGTCAATACGTTTATTTTGCACTCATACATAATAAATTGCAGCAATCGCTATGATTAAAGTAAATTTTATGTAACTGTTTTTGATAATTTGGAAGATGATATATCAGATTATAAATGAAAATTTAATTTTACTACATAATTTGTTTTAGATTTCAAAATAATTTATTACGTATGAATACTCCTAATATATCCTTTCTGTACAATCCATATTAATTTACTAATTAAGTAACAATTATTTTAGTTAACCGATTATTCTCAGTTCTGTAAATTCTCCGCCTTGCGTAATTCATTTAATCCTTTGAAGCTGGTACACCATCAACATAAATAAGCATAATTACTCGGTTTTCACCCCTTCTGAAAGCGTAAACACAGGGATAAGCTGATGCGCGATGTGCACCCTATGTTGCGACGTAACTTACTTATTTCTTATACCTTTGTCGGTATAAACTATACTTATTTTTCATAGGTCTTTACTTTTCGGATGTACAGGGTGAAGAATAGATCAGGTGCATGGAATGTTATTGGTGGACCCACGTACACAGCGGGGCTCAAGAAGTAGAGTTTATATCCCCAATATGTGAGAAAATATTTGAGAAAAGTATGACTGCCTGTGTGTGAGAAAAGACAGGAACAAAATGAACAAACATGCTGGATCACAAATTATGAGCCATTTTTCATGTCCCTTTTTGTTGTTACTTTCATGTTTGTTTCACTGTTGAAAAATCGCACAATTTCTGCTTTTTATCAATAGGTTTTAAAGAAATGCGTACCTTCAGAAATATATAGTCATTTTTAACAAAAGTTTTCTTAACTCTCTATGGGCCGAATTTTGTACTTTAAAAAAACATAATTGTAAACGTTTGTTTACCGACTTTCATTTTTTTAAACATTTAGAACAATTTCCATTTGCTAAACAGTATGAAAATGAAGACAGTCTGAAAAATTCCGTATAAGAGTTTATTGATTCTATAGATCAGAATTTCTTTAATACAGGCATCCATGCATTAAAATCTCGTTGGCAAAAGTGTATTGAAGCAAATGAAGCATATTTTGATTAAATAAACAGCTATTGCAAACAGATATGCAATTTTATACATTCATTTGAAAATCCGACATTTCATACGCACCGACATAATATTAGGTTACTTCTCATTAAATTTCTCATTAAATTATTACTCTCGGCAATCTATAATTACGATCTTGCAGAAATAGTGTCTCAGCGTTCTCACTTTTGCGACCATAACTTCATCTGGATATTATAGCCGAGGGTAATAAATTCCAATCATAATTCCAAACGCCAGCGGCCCTTCTTCAAGAAAATTGACCTTCCGCCTAACCCTTTGCATTTCGAATGGCGTCTCCAAGACACCGGTAAAAAATTTCCATACCATTATTCGAATCAGTTTTCATTTTGTCAAACTCATTTGTCGGCCGAAGTGTCGCTTGCGTGATAATCAGAAGACTATAATAACTACTTCAGAATTATTTCAGATTGTTTTGAAACCTAAGCCGATCAGAAATCAGGTCAGCGAATGAAAGAGCCGTTCTTTAAAGTTCTCAGAATAAAAGAACGAATTTCTTTTCTTTGCTGAAAGAAGTCGGTTCCTTTGCAAAATCGTCAAGTTTAAGTGACTCTGAATTCGTAATGTTTTCGAAGTTGTTCGCCATTGCAGCTTGCACAGGTCGATATCGAATGTCACATTTTGAAAGCAAGTGCAGGATTGATTCATTTGGTATTTTAACGGCACCTTAAAAATGAGTTCCCTTATTGTCTGTACTATAATAAAAACTATTAACCATTAAATATTACAGTACACTTAAGTTTTGGCTCGTGCATTGATTTACAATGTTCTAATATTTTTCCAATTATTAATTTTCTAATATTTTCATTTTTTCTGCTCATTAATAATTGTATGATTTATAATAAATATTATTACAACAAGAAAGTAATCTATAACAAAAATGGTAGGTTTGGTATATTTGAATTGCTTCTAGTCTTCGCAAAATAATGTATTTGTTGATACCGCAGATGTATATTTAATTTCGAACTGAAAATTTAATGAAACATTTCAATGGGAAAATTCCTGTGAATAATATTGTATTGGAATATTAATGGAAGTAACTGTAGTTGCAAAATAAAAAAGCATCGCTTTGATATACTTTGTATTGCAAATGTTACAAGCCAGGCCGAGAGGCTGGCGAAAGGTTTATATTATCTTAGGAATACGGTTTGTAGAAATTGAATTTGTCAGCTAAGCACTTGAACGAACCCAATGCGAAATTTGGGAGCTACTAGGTTGGATAAATTTTATTGTGGAATATGATATTGCAAACGAATCTGATGCGAAATCAGGGTGTCAGTACGTAAGCCTCGTAACTATAATTATGTTATTTAATTGATACAATCCATACAGTAAAATTGCATAGGCTAGAAACATTCAATTACTATATGAGGAATTTTGGTATCACTTTAAATTGTGTATTTGCAAGTGTTAAGGTGTTGCGATGTGAATTGGATGCGGTGTGTAATAGGAATTAATATTACCTATGTTGCACGGTATTAGCGCATTGGCGTTGCGGGGTCGAAGAGCAATTACAAAATGCCAAATAGAACTTTGTCAAACTCGCAGAATCTATATGATTAAATTTGATTCGAAGGGGACTTTGGCCCCATCTCACTAGAATTTACTCGTCTATGAATTTGACACTACTGCGTGTCACCACGAGTGACATTAACTAACGAGACTGAAAATTGCTAGGTTTATGTACTCTCAAAAATGGTAGGAAAGGGCTGCTGGCAAGTCGTACTTTGGAGTTACGTGTAAAATAATTATGAAAGGGGTTAAGCGGAGGTTATCTAGGGTGTCTTCTGCCACAGACGAGGTCGAAAATATTCCTGAGAGAAAGTCTAACCGGAAAAATATTCTTCACACGTAACAGAAATAAGTAGGTGCCTCGTATTGATTATTAATATTATTAAGCTATTTTACTTTACTGAATTTTCGAATATTCAAAGTTGATCTTTCGCACTATTTGTCTAGCAGGTAATCGTAATGTTAGCTATTTCCGGGTTCAATATAAAAGCATCTCTTTAAGCCTCGGAAGACCGAAGACGCGATTTCGTGCCATCAAATTTGAATTTCAATTGCTCCCGGTACAATCAATGCAGGGAATATCGATTGTAGCAGGTCGGGAGTTTGCCCCGATAAAGATTGCTAGACAGATTGGTACGTTTCGTAGTAGCATAAAATCAACAATCAGAACTAGATTGAGAAACAATGAAAACGGCGCGACGGTGATAATCGAACGGTTTATCTCGATTAATTCCGGTTAATTGCATTCGGTAATTAGCCCAATTACTCGGTTGGTCAAATATAGAGGGAGTAACACTGGACCTTCCCTACACACCCACATCGCCACGAATAATCGCAAAACAATTGTACAAACCGCCCAATGCAATTGCAGTCTTCGCGACCTCGATACTGCCGGGCCGTAACAGTAACATTTTCGGTTAATACATTTGTTATGAACGTATAAAATGTTTAATAACTCGACTCCTAGATTACCACGCTCGCGGATAATGTATTTTGTAATAGCACTTTAAAGTAACAACACTAACTTCCAAGGTACGCGTGCGCCGACAATTTTCGCGTTAAATTAGCTGCAACGGATGCACAGCGGTTTCCACGTATTTCGACACCAGTGAAAAGTAACGTTTTGAATCTGTCATTTTACGTGAAAGGATAGCGTCAAGTTGGTTAGCTGGATTCCGTATGATTTCCAATTTTATATTTGTACTCATACAACTGCGTGTAATTTTCAGTTTGAAATGAGAATATTTGGCAGATGAAATATTCACAGCGCCATTTCGTACAAAATATGCAATATTTACCGTGAGAGATAAAACTTCATCGAGCATAGCTAAATACTTGAAAAGTTACACTTATTATATAAAAATTGTGAGGAACCTCTACATCTAAATTTTATATGACACCCTGAATGAAATCATTCCCGAAAAGTGTTCAATTTCACAATATTATATTTGAAGAGTGTAATCTGAAATAAATGCAAAATATCGAACAGTTATAATTAATTATGTACAACTAACTTTGACTTTAATGACGATTGGAACATTTGAATCTGATGTTATCAAATGGAAAAATGTATAGCTACCGATGGGCAATACTTCGAATAAAATATTTTATTTTCAAAACTTCCTATTTCATGTTAACATACTTGGCAGGTTTAACCCTGTATGGGCCCGTGTAATTTTCAGGTCACATTATAATGATAGCTTTTTTCATGAGATGGCGGATAAATCTTAATTCAAATTGTTTTATAGAATTTCACGCTTAATCTTCTATGCACAGAAGTGCAAACTTTATAGGCCGTTGTTACCTGAAAGTCACATAGTGAATATATTGCAATAAAATTGTTTAAACGGAAAAATTTGTTTTCATTTGCATATATAGGTTTATAATTTCCGATTTTTCGTTCCCCCAATTTCTTTTGGATTAAAAATAAAAATTCGGCTCATAGAGGGTTAATGTTAAAACGAATTCAATAAGATGCGATCGAAGTAATTTCGAGGAACGGAAGAAACGTGGAACGAGAAGTTGTGTCACCACTCTGTAACCAAATGTTTACCAACATGCAGGTGCAGTCACACGGAGTTTAGCTGACCAAACGTGCTCGGAATATGATGGTTCGATTAAACGATGATTTTTCACGCTTCTGTTGACAGAAATTACTACGGTTACACGGCATTTGATTCGTATGAAATTTTATTAGTTCGACGGCGGTTGAAATGTGAATAGACTGGGAAGAGAGCGAATTCAAATTCATTTACCATTTTTTGAATAGTATAAACTCATGGAAATAAATTGGTTGACGAATGACACATAGATATTTGCAATTTCCATAATTGTAATCTAAAAATTAATTATTAAAATGGTTGTTCGGTAATACGGAGAGAACGAAAGGGAGTGTTTGTAGTTTCTGGTGTATTCTGGATTGTCAGATGAAAACGGACACCCTGTATGTACGGTGCAGAGATCGTAACTCACGAACCATGTACAAAACGGATTAACATATTATTGTAAATGATCTAATGGACGATAATGTAAACTGTATTAGTATAAATAATCTAGTAGATGAAGCACTCTGCAGGAGACTAATAGGTAGGACAAATAATCTACTCTCGTCTCGGTTTTGTTCAGTTTGATGTATATTGTTGTTCAGAGTGATTAATACTTGTTATTTAATAAACAGTGATATAATTAAATTTATGTAGATTTCTTATGATCTGAATTATAATGTAACTGTGTATTTGATAAATAAACCAAGCAGTTTATTTATTTATAGTTACCAACATTATAATTCACAAACGTTGTAGTTACGTTACAGTTGAAATAGTATAACAGTAACCTATGAATACTGGATGTCACCAGAGCCGTATTTAAAAAATATAATATGCTAAATTAAGTAAAACTGAAAAAGGATAGAAGATATAAAAATATGTTATAACTTGATTCCATAATAATACTTAATTCCACCATATATTGTTTAATATAAAAAAGACAGAAAACTGTAAAAGTTGACTCTGAGGTTTCCAACTTCTGAAGCCCCTAAATAAGTTTAAAATTAATAATTGGTAAAAAATGGCAAAAGGAACCATAACTCGTATATCCTATTAATTATTGATAAAAGATTGAGCATTTGTTTCAAAGGTACCAAAGGTACAGAAAGATAGTCTTCACGCATAATTTTGGTACACCCTGTACATCGCTTCGAATCGGAGATGAGGCCGCATTTAACGCGACTTGATCGTATTACCACTACTCACGGAAATCAAATCAATTATGAAGATGTAAAATGGTTGGCAGCGAAGTTGTGATACGAATTTATGAATCAGTTTATGAATAATCAGAAATATTTAAATATTATTAAGGAGCAAATTAAAATGCATACCACGACAATTTTTGGTAATATTTCCGTATAACGATACAATCCTTTCTAACTGATTAAAATAGTTACTTCCGAAATGATTAAAACGTTATTCGTTACTGAAAATAAATTTCTGGAACAGCCAGCAGGATCTACGGTTTTTAACAATATGGAAAATATATGCAACCGTGTCAAATTAAAACAGTGCATTGAACACGAGCGGTACCAATTACGGCCGAAAATAATTAAAAAATGATACAAATCTCTGGTCAAACGAACAATTTCCATGATAAAAAATAAAGAAGTCTCTGGGAAATATTGAATATTACACAAAACTGGAAAATTCTTTTTGTACGTTGTACTTTTAATTGTGTCCGGAAAATTGTACATTTTTGTAGGTAAATTCATACGAGATAACATTTTAATTAAAATACCAATTGAGACTCAAGAATTTCTGCTACACTTTAAATTGTTTATATTATCAATTTCCCTTAGATCGAAGTAACATTCTGTACGGTTATAGTTAATGCATATTCATTGAAGAATTTACACACATATACAATAGTTATAAATTACTTTTTTCTTTTAGCAAAATAAGAATTACAAAGATAATCACTGCAACCGTAAAATAAATCGTAGAGGAAAGGGTTAAGATACTTTTACTAATATTTTCTAAATTATCAACGTAAACAAACAGGAACTTGATTATTATAAATGGCGACGGACTGCAAATATAAATTTTGATGATTCTTTAACGATTGCTATAACCTTTTTGTACACTTTAAAGTCGAAAGCTTTCATCGCTTTCTTAACAAATTATCTTCAAATTCACCTACATCTAACAATTTTATTTTCTCCAACATATTTGACATATTTGCTCGTTTAATTCGCCAATTTCGCTACCCTGAACAACATTTCATATAAATACTGCACATATTCTGCATTTTCTAATTTCACCACTGTTCTTTTCTCCGCCGTTTAAAAGCGAATAATTTACCGTACGACGTTCGCATAATCGAGGTCATAACGTAGTCAGTGATTTCCGCTTGAAAGGAAATGGCGAAAGTTCGATATCATTCTGCAATAAATTCTCGCCTGGAAGATACGACGGATTGATTAAAATGTCTCGCGTTATGCAATAATTAACGCTTCTGCTGTTCACTCAGACATTGTGTTTTGATTGGTCGATCGGTATCTACTTACAATTAGACGAGGAGTTCGGCGTCGACCGGAAACAAGTTCTCGAGTTTTCTGTGGTCGTTGGTTAACGCTGCCGGCTCCACTTTGCTGTGATTGGTCAATTAAGATTTACGTGTTTCGAGCAATGACGGCCCGACACGACGATACTGCACGGTTCGACAGTTTTCCTGAATTTATCGTTTTGTCGTTTGTTCCTATGGGTGGCGGGCCTGCACGGAACGATGCGTCGCCTTTCTCTGCCGGATTTATTCGCTATCGAGACAACGTTCGGAACGCCACAAAAGACGAAACAGCAATATATTTTTCAACGAGCATAGGCGACAAATTTTTTACTATTTTCACACTTGCAGCTTGACGCATTACCCACCGCAGTTATTCAATAGCTTTTCAAAATTTACGATTCGCTATTATCCCGTTAACTGCGTGGAATCCTTCGATGAACGTTACTTAGATACAGTGGTTCAGGAAAATATCCGCCGCAATGAACGCTACAATTTGATTTATCTGCACAGTCAGATAAAAAGATACCATTGATGTGCTATCTTTAATTTTTCCCGTTAAGATTATGCCAGCATGTACCTTTCAGGAATATATGGCATGTAAATATGCAACTGGAATTTTTATATAGAGAGAAATACAAGTTTAGCGTATAGAAATGATACAAAATAGTTTATCCAAAATTTATGGATGACACGCCAAGAAAAATTGTTCCTCTGAAGGGATCAGGACACCCTAGATTAAATACTACACGTTAGGAGATTAGGGAAGAGTTGTTAGGTCGCCGTACGTCAGAGCGGAAGTCGATCGGCGACCACCACAAAGTGCCGCGTTCGATTTCCGGTCCGTTGTCTCGTGTCTTCCTGAGATACACTCTTTAGAGGCGAACCAGTCATCTAGCCATTTTCAAATGGCTCTGACAAGCTCTGTAACAATCACCGTATAGATATTGCAAATCTTGTACAGTGTATATTGAACATCAATAAGATGGCGACATCAATTCGTCTGAATCTACTCTTTTATACTTTGAAATTGATTTTCTCGAAATAGCATTTTGGCGAGTGTGCCCCTTCCCCATTCAATACCTCCATTTCAGTGTTTGTAACCCATTAAACACTCTTAGTAATTGTAAAAATATCACAATCTCAAATTAAACAGGCACAATTATGATGATAAAATTTCTTTTCATTTAATGTTTCAATTTATTCTCAACTGACAGAAACTCGGTTAATTGACATGGAAAATGATTTTCACAATCACTGTACTTAAAAAGACACTAGGTCCTCTAAAAAATGACGTTGTCAAAATCAACCGTATCGTGAACTCAGACTGAAATTAAAGATGGCGGCGCAGCGACATAGGGCGAGCAAACATTAAATTCAGTAAATTCTGCAATCGACTTTCTTTTTGCGAAACGTGTCGCTGTGAAATTAAATCGAACATCTCTTTAATACGATGCGGTTTTATTTCCTCGTAAAATCGTCCAACAAGAGTGTATCGAAGTTGCTAATTTTAAGTCAATGTCAAGCTAGATTTTATGCGACGCCTATCAAACCATCGAGCGAATCTATTGAACGACGCCGCGACTTTTATCACCGAAGCTATCCATCGCACAATTCCCAATCGTCTTCAGTCACCTAATCAATGGGTCGTAAAATTCTCGAGTTTATGTTCGCATCCTCTTCTAAAGAATCTTGTATCGTCTTTGTTACAATACATGGCGAATGTATTTTACTGAATGAAATAACTATGAAATACTTTTCTACAGGCTTATTAGGTCGGCACAATGATAACATTTACGTGTCGTTATTTTATTGCGGATTATTGACACACTGAATCAATTTAGTTAAATAGATCTTATACATTTATAGTGAAACTAAACTGGTAGATTGTTTTTAAAAATTCAATTCAATTCTATTCAAATCTGAATTCAAATTTTGAATTCAATTCAAAAGTTCAATTTGTTGGTAAATTGAACCGGAATGTAATTTTATATTTAATAAATTGAATGAATGCATTGAAACAGATTTTGTGCATTTACAGTGAAACTGCAGGGGAAAAATGGAAAACAATAGAAAGATAAAAACAATGCAACGATATCAATATATGTATTATACATATTACTCTAAATGTAATAATGCTTAAAAATACTTAAAATATTGATCAATTTCTTAGAGGCAAACGTAGTCACCTAAAAATTGTTTTAAACAATAGCGTATCTTTCCGTGTACTTTTCAGTGATGTCTCAGAGTCAGAGTTAGAGTGTTAAAGATTAACAACTGCACAGACGACTGAATTTGCAAAATTTTCGAAACATAAAAGTATGTTTACTCTCCCAGCCTGTCTCATAACGTAACAAACTTTGTTGAGAAAGAAGATCAATTCACTTCGCAAGTGGAAGGTTCAAACTTTAAAATGAGGCAAGAGCAAACATTCTACGACGTTGTTTCATGAAGTTACTACACGTCTAACATGGACAATTTTTTAACAAAAATGTAGTCGTTTAATATTGCACACCACTGTACACCAGTCGTGTTTCAGTCTCGCTAGTTCTAATCTTTTAAAAGAAGTAACATTACTTCTTTTGTGCTTTCAACAAATTGCAATTTGTAAATATTTCATTCACACACCATTCGGTAAACTACCACTTTAAGTAGAACTACCGAACAATAAATCCAACGATACACATTAATTTGTAATAATAATGAGACTGCATCTATTGAAACATTTTAAAATATTAAAATATTTTTATAACTTTAATAATTTCGAAAGGAAAAACTAGGGACCAGTCAAAATGACTGGTTTGGTAGTTCTAGTGTTAAAGAGAGCTCAAATTTTTTGATTGAATCTTGAAAATGCTGTTTTATTGAAAAGAGTGTCCAAATATTAACTTTATCTACTTTCTGTGAAATTTCTGTGAAATTTCAAGTTATCTCTTTAGGAAACTGACAATACACAGTTATTTATCTTCTTCCACGAGACATTCTACACCGACTTCAGCAGAATATTTTCTCCGTATTATTCTGGATCCGACAACCTTTGTGACCGCCATAACTTAACCAGGTGTATCCAGATTATAAAAGAAACGAAGACGTTCGCTACAGGCTGTTTCCGCCTGTAACTTTTCTATGCGGCCTGTTCAAAGAATAATTATTCCCGGGACCGTTCCGCAGACCGAAATAAACAAACTTTCCTGGCAGTCATGTCGCATAATTAACAGAAACCCCGAAGTTGATCCTAATTAACGTCGCAAAATGTGTTAATTAATTTCACTGACCGTTGTTCTTCTGAATTGTTGTTACAGAGCAACAGAAGCCAGCCAGCCATCGGTCTGAAAGAGATGCCGAAGGTGCGGGTAAGTTTTTCCAAAAGCATACTCTTACTTACCTAGTATACCGTATTTACAATGGCGACCACCGCCATGCTTGCGTACAAGAAATATTTTCATTTTTATACTATCGTATTCTCTTGAGAGCTCGCGAGAGTATAGAATTATTTTCGTAAAATTTAAACTTCGTTTTAGCGAAACATTTTTATGAATTCCAACAGTTTAACGAATTCGACTGAAACGAATTGTTGGATTTAATAAAAATATTACTGAGACTCTATAAAAGAAGGTGAGGTATTTATAGAAATATACAATTGTGGCCAGGATATTCTGGAGATATTGTTTTCATATATTTTACAAATCGTGCAAAAATTACTGTTCTTCTGTGACGACATATTTTTATAACATTGATTTCCAGTACAGGCAATTACATTGAAAATTGGACAGTGTGTATCGACGTTTTAATAAAGTTTTATAATGGGAATTGGATTTTGACAAAAATTGCATTACCTACATCTAGTTAGATAATTAAGTGGAACTTGATTTTTATTATAAAAATGTGACCGAAGTTCACCTCACTCACTTACTTACTCACTCAACAGAAAACTAATAAAATATTAATTTGGCTTGCTCTGTATTATTCAAACTTCTTCCGAAACAGTTTTTCCTGTGACTAAGAATAATAGCGAGACAGTCAATATTTAAAAATCAGGTAAAGCCCCTTGTAGAGTAATACTAGTATAAATCTATTTTGATATTTATTGGAAATTCTTTATTATTTATAATTTTTGTAATCGTCGTGGAGTTTTAAAACTTTTCCAAAATATTTGGTTCAAAGTTTATACATACCACTTGCACTGCTCAATTTAATTAATTTTTGTTTCACACTTTATGTTACTTTAATTTTATTTTCTATTTCTGCCAAATATTCTCGATTCTAACAACTGCCACATTATTGTACAAAATAATCTTTAAATCACAATGTTTGCATTTAAAAAGTCGGTATTTAAGTATTTCTTTAGATAAAATGAACCATGTACAATATTCTTGGTCACAAAGGGCATTGATTTTGGAATTAAAATTACTTGGAATGCAAAGGGTTAAAACTGGTGATTGTGGTGGTTTTTGGGTCACTTTAGGGCAATTATACAATATAGAACATCCTTTTTAAATGGAATTAATTTGCTCGAATCCACATGTTGGAGATAGTTCCAAATAGACTCGATTAGGTCGATTATACATTGACGTCTTAAAATGAATGTAAAAATGTTGCTTTTATAAAATTACCAAGGTACGCGTGTCTTTCGTAATTGTCTATCATTATCTTGTATGTCACATTATCGTATTATGTCATGAAGTATGATTTTAAATGTACCCCCCGTTGAATTATGTCTCGTGCAATTTATCATTGAATATTGTTGGCGTGTCGCATGCTCATTTTGCAATCTTTGTCTCTAATTAATCCCTGCAAAGCTCCAAACTTCTGACATGCAATAACCATTCTCGTGCCATTCTAGATTTACGCTGCCTCCGTAAAATGGAAATGAATTCAATATTCCCTTTTATATGCATTATCCTTTAAGTTTTGTTTAAAATACTTGAACAAACCCATTTGTTCATAATTCCTTCTATAAATTCTCAACTTCCGACGCTAAGTGCCGAAACATAGCCCCGGACCACGATACTATTACCGCCATGCTTCATGGTCGAATTCAAATGTTTTATTCATCGCTTCTTCATTTGACTTACGCCATATTTTAGTTTTCTGACCCAAACATGTCTATTTTACTCTTGTCCTTTATTAACATACTAGTTTGGGAATTTTAGTTTTTTCTTTTCTACTTTTGAAATTATTTAGGATTTTATATTTTGTGTAATTAGATTATTTCAATACCCTTCGAATTAATTCGGCACTTGAAGATTTCTGAAATTATTTCAAAATGTCAGCTGCAGCTGTGTTTGTATATTTTCGAGACACTTCTTTTTGAATTACTTTTTATTTTTGGTATTAATTCAGGAAATATGTTACACTAGAAATTGATAAGCCAGTTTTTGTCAAAATCCTTATCTTACTACTACACATAATTAAAGGATTAGCCAATACATTATGTTATTGAATTCTTGGAATTAACTCTTAGCACTCGTATGGTGACTGTGAGTGGCTATTAAAAATTATTACACTGTTATTTTAGACATACATCGCTATGGTCATACCTAAGAAATTAATACAATTTGAAATGTTGTAATCACGAGTGATAATAATCACACAGTGAATAACTGAAGTACGAACGGTTTTAAATTAAGTGTTTACAGTTTTATAAAATGTAATTGCATTACCAATTCTATAATTATTTTATTCCAGTAGTAACTTGCGACTGTTCTGATTATACATGTAAAATTTGAAGACGAAACGTTAACAATGTTTAAAAAATATTTCTTAAACCTTAGTACTCGAATGGCGCCACTGAAAATTTCCAAACTATTATTTAAACAAGTATGCACTTAAGAAATAAAGAAAATTGTAATATTTTAAGTACGAGTCATTAATTTCATATCTACCAAAGGCAATAAGCTACGTACAATGGAGTTATATCTAAAAATACTGTTTCAATTTAAGAACGAAATAACTCCGAATGCAAAGGGGTTAATATCGTATAATAAAGTATACCTACAAACAAAGTATCGTAGTACCTTCGTTCGCACAGCTAATTTAAAACCGTTCGGCTACTTTCGCGGTTCGTTGTATGCACGAAAGCAAATCGATCACTTTCGTTAGACACGTTCCACCTCAGGAAAGATATCTTGCGATCGTAGTTCAACCACCTTCGAGTGCGAAGAGTTAATGACACGTTCGGAAGCCTCCAAAGCCTCCCCTACCACAAACTTGATGAAAACATAGTTTAGAAATTTTTCGTAGCTTCCCAGGAAACTACGAGCCATTTGGTATTTAAAATATGACTTGTATCTGCGAGCTGCGAGGAGGAGCCACCACCCCTCGCGTCGTTGTCCTCCGTCAGTTTTTGCGGCACAAAGACCAAATTCAAATAGGGTGTCCGCGGCAACGATCTCGCTCCAAACTAGTTAGCAAGAGCTCGTTAGAAGCCCCCGATCGATGCCCACGACCGAGTTTCTCCGTACTTTTAGCCAAACAACTTTTCAACTGAACCCCCTGCCTCGCTGCCTCGCGCAGCGCCTCGCCGGCTTGCTTCTGCTTCTTCGGCCTCCTCGAGGCAAGTTGAGATAGGCGAATGCACCACTTTCTCTCTCTCTCCTTCTCTCTCTCTTCCTCTGCCACGCTCTTGTTCGATATATGTCTTCAACGAGCAGCGAACCACGAAATCGCTCAAGAAGGGGCTGCGAGGGGTAGCGTATAATTTTACGACTTTAGTTTCCGCAGGAGCCCAGTCGGCTCCGCCGTCTTTGTCAGCCTCTATTTGCCTACAAAAGTAATCGGCGAGAACTACGTCATCATCTGGACAATTGCCCGTAATTTACAACCGTGGAATCGCTGATCGTCGACCGCCATCGACGCTGGAATTGAATATTAACTGGCCCGGTTGTGTTTTCGTTCCCGGGCGATGAGCGATGTTTGCCTGGACTGGACACCGTTCGCTTGATGGATGTTAGGGCCTTTCGCCAATGTACTCTATCGTCGCGGCTACACTACCCGCCGAAATGATACATAATCTCAACATTTTCCTGGACTGGCCTGGGTAGAACCGGATTTAAAGGATCGAGGATTTATTGGGAATTGTCGGGCCAGCTAATGGGACATTCGAGTGCAACAGGTTTTAAAAAGTCCAGTTCAATCATACAACCGACACTGTTGCGTTTTGAAATCGTATAATCGTATTTGAGAAAATTAAGAAATCATAACGCGTTTAAACTGATTCGTGGATTTTCACTTGGAAGGCGTTTTTCAAAGTTATATTTTATAGTGATTCTTAGGTTTTCGCTAGCCTTCTCTCATTTAGTGGAGAATTATTGTTATTAGGTGTTTCTTCGAAGAAAAACTTGTGCACTTTAACCCTTTATGAGCCGAATTCTTATTTTAGATATACAAAAATTTATGTAACAGAAAATCAAGAATTACAAACCTATATATGCAGAAATTTATCAGTTTAAACAATTTTATTGCATTTTCATTTCTGTGCATAAAAGCTTAACCTCTTAGGCACTACGCGCCACTATAGTGGCTTTCGCGGATGCCATCTTCTTGTACGACGCGCCACTATAGTGGCTTTCGCGGACGCCATCTCTCTCTGAACGACACGCCACACTCAATTCTATTATTAATTATTAAAGTAAATTGTTAAAGTCAACATACGTGTATCATATATTTAAGAAAAATTATAATTTATATGATATGACGTCTTACATCTGACACTAACCGCCATAACTTATTGGTTGCGCTGTTTGTCTCACGCAATATAAATGGTAAAAATAAGTAACTATTTCATGGACTTCACCCAAGACGAAGTAAGGCTCAGAACACAGTTTAATGTTACAGATAGTTGCTACATTTTTATAAAATTTAAGGAAAGATCTGATAAAAATTGTTTTGTTGACACTTTAAAGTTTTCACAATGCGCCAAAATGGCGTATTCTATTATTTTTTATTTATGATTATTAACATTGTAAAGGTACATGCAAGAGAAATGAGTCAGTCAGTTTTCTATTATATTTCCCACATTCATTTTGAAGGTAATCGTCTAAAATCTGTAGTCAGCTCATTACTACTTTGCAACCTTTATACACTTTTTACTGCAGGTTCAATAAGGTTTCAACCTGTGATGAAGTAAAATGGCTAACGACTACAAAGTTGAGGCTGCGTAAAGCAGGTACTTAAAAAGAAGGGAAATTCTCTATAATAAGTACGGATTAATTAATAATTTTAATGATTAGAAAACGAATTACAAAAATGTCACACACATGCGTAATGGTCCGCAAGTTATTCATTAAATCTATTGAGAATAATAATCGAAAAAGGATAGAAATCTAAGGATAATAAATTAGTTTGCTTGCGAATGCGATCAATCGCTAGGCGCAAGATGGATTTCTGTTCAAGACAATTTTTCGATTGTGTATGCACAGAAAGAAAAGATTTCTGTTCAAAAGTTGTTCATGTATTTTTCAGGAATTAACACTAAATCTGTCGAGCATTAAAAGTGCCAAGATTTAATTTATTCCACCCCTTTACGAAGTACCTAGAAAACTCTTGAATATTTATAAGAATCTATATTATCAGTAATTAAATAGTACGTAAATATTGATGCTAAAGACCAAATGTGTGTCTTTTCAAAAGTAATATGTTTTGTTGGATCGTATGTATGCATCTACTGCATTCAATCTGGAAAACCCAAATCGCATTACGCACGCTAATTATTGAATACCAGTTAAAGCTAATAGGCTGCGGTACATACGCATGCAGTTTAATGTAACATTTAATTAATAATCCATAAGCGATTCGTACATTTGTCGAATTGTTAACTTAATACTAACCAATGATTAATTATCATCAATTAGTATTTTATGTCGACGAACATTTGTATTGTGCATAAGGGATGCATGTAAAATAGTGCATAGACTACAGATGATCGGGTAATTGCAAACATTCCCAGTATATCAATTCAACTTTATATGTTCAATTATAAAAACGCTTTCTGTGAATTAAGTATTCAGAGAAGTAAGTATATTGTGCTTAGCCCTTCAATATTAATTAATAATTATTATGATCAGAAAAATTCCATGAGGAATTATTTAACAAATTTATTTCTTCGGGTATATATTATTTAAAAAATTAAGAATTTTAAGAAGTGGCTACAAAATTTGGTCGAATAGTAATTTTCAGTGTTTCATAAATTTAGCATTAAAGATAAATGTCGTGATATAGGTGGTAGTAATAACAAAAGACTAGTATCTTATTGTTTCTTAATAATAAAACAGAATGACTTAATTATCGTGATTACAAAAGACTGGTATTTTATTGTTTCTCAAAACTGAAGCATTCGATTGATAATTTAGTTGTCTGGAGAATACATTTCCAATATTTCAACAATGTTCATTCGCAAAGAATTACAATAAGGCATAGTAAAGCTATAATCAGCAAAAATAAAAAAAAATATAGATTGAGTCTCTATCATAAATGTCCTCACAATTCTAAATCTCCTCTGCAGAAACTTTTCAATTTTTAGAAAAGTAATTATTATATAATAATTGAGAAGGTATTAACATTTTGTTCGATTTATGCTGAAGTTGATAAGAATATCATTATTGCGTTGTATTTTTCTTCGTTTAAACAGCTTCAATATAATTGAAGTGGTACTAATTACTAGGATCATCCTGTTAATTAGGTAAGCTGCCGGGTAGGCTAGGTAGCTGGAATGTGTTTGCGCTTCGTGAGACATTGATGTTCCTTGTATTCATGTCGTGTCTTGTCATCCGAACTATTTCCATATTTTGTCCTCAAGATTAAACTATTTTATAATAATATACACCCATAGCTATAATAATAATATATGCAAAAACATGATTCATGTACAGCATGAGGCATGTAATTTGATCACCTGGAATAACTTCTAAATTACGCATTTTACAAAAAATTATTTCTATAGCTGTTAGAAGATTTAAAGGACTACTTTGTTTTTTAAATGTAACCGTATAATTTTTATCCACCAATTGATAATTTTCTAATCTCAATTAAACAAGTTTTAATTAACACTTTAACTGCCATGTCATCCATATATAGGTCACAGAATTATTTGTCCATATTTAAAAGTAAACTAAAAAATGCTAAGTTGAGGATTTAAATTAAAAATGTTGAATTAAGAGTAACTCGTTAAGAGTTAATCGTTCTAGGAGCATCCACTTCTTAACTCTGATGAACGTCCTTGCAACATCAATTCCAATCGTTTTAGACATGTTCATCTCTCAATTATTATTAATATTCTTACGATACCAATTTCAATCACTGTAGGAACTTTCTTTAAACGTCAATTTTAATCGTTCTAGAAATGTCCACTCTTTAACCCTTAAGAACGTCCTTGCGACATCAATTTCAATCGTTTTAGACATGTTCATCTCTCAACTATTATTAATGTTTTTACGACACCAATTTCAATCACTTTAGGAACGTTCATGCAATATCAATTTCAATCGTTCTACAAATGTTCATTTCTTAACCCTTGTGACCGTCCTCACGAAATCAATTTCAATCGTTTCAAGCATGTTCATTTCTCAACTATTTTTAATATTCTTACAACTGTTTCAAGCACTCTGGAAACGTTCTTTCAACATCAATTTCAATCGTTCTGGAAATGTTCATTTCGCAATTATTATGAACAGCACGTAAGCAGTACGTCTTCAATGTCAATCGTTCCAGAAACTTTCATTTCTTAACTTCCATGCCAACTACATGCAGTTTCAGTTTCTTTATCGCAGAGTGTGGGAGAAGTCTCTTATCGTTAAGCAGGGGCAACAAACATTCACCTTGTCCTATCACAACGAACACGCAGAAACGGTCGGGTGATTTCTTTTTCCCGTAGAAATCAGCGGGTCGCGTTTACTGATAACGCGACAGACTCGCGAAGGCTTCGTAATGTAAAATTCTGTTTGTGTTGAGCGACAGCTGGCAAGAGTACGCCGTGAATGCATACGAGCGAACAAAGCCACTAAATGACATACTCGCCCCGCGATCTAACTCTGTGCACGTAACACGGTACGCTTCGTTTTAATCCCCACTGGGCCTACTTTTTTTTCTACGAAACAGACACGAACGTAGGAGAACAAAAGGCAAAACGTTGGATGTCTCTGTCCTTCTCTGTCATTGGAAAAATTGCCGGTAAAACGGGCAGATCCAAGGCACGTCGGTGAAGCTACCAGTAACCATTTGATGCTACCTAACCAGGTATCTTCCCCCGCGCGCGCGAGACATCGCTGTTTGGAATAATTTATTTCACTTTGGTGGATGATTGTATTGCACTGTTGGGTGATGATTTCATGAAAATGCGGTGAGGGTCAGTCAAACGAAATTTTTCACGAATTTTAAATTTTAGTAGAATTTTTTAAAAATTATGTTCAAGTTTTATACAGCGAATTTGAGGAGTATTCGTGTTATACAATTTTACACATTACGGGATTGTTATTTCTTAACAATGCAAAGTACGGTGTTTTTATGAAGAGGCGTGTATGGTAGAATATGCAAACTTTCAAATTTTTATTAATTTTATTGTAAACAGGAAACTTTGAATGTAGAGGCTTCAGAATTAACTAATAATTAATGAACAATGTGCGAATGAGAAATTATTGGTTGCGCTATTTGATTTCAAACGTCGAAGGCTTATTTTTGCACTTCTAATAATAATTTTGTTCGACACTATAGTGCTACGAGATCCAAACGACATAAAGTAATTGATTGACCTCTTCTACATGACCATTTTAATTCTTTGCCATACCATTTTCTTCATAACTGAAGTTATTCTAACGTCTCCATCACTAAAAACATTCCAGAAAAGGACAATTTACATTTTTTGTACTGCTACATTTAGTTGAATGCTTAAATATTGATCACAAAAGAATAACATTTGAATTCATCTTAAACGAAATGCATAATATTTGTGTTTATTAGACTTCGTTTAAATATTTCGTCCCGAGTCTGACGCGTTATAAAATGGCAAGAAGTTAATTAACGTCTCGTAGAAGAAGTTACATCAAGTACTTCGTAATTAATGAACAATGTGCGAATGAAAAATGATTGGTTGCGCTATTTGATTTCAAACGTCGAAGGCTTATTTTTGCACTTCTAATAATAATTTTGTTCGACACTATAGTGCTACGAGATCCAAACGACATAAAGTAATTGATTGACCTCTTCTACATGACCATTTTAATTCTTTGCCATACCATTTCCTTCATAACTGAAGTTATTCTAACGTCTCCATCACTAAAAACATTCCAGAAAAGGACAATTTACATTTTTTGTACTGCTACATTTAGTTGAATGCTTAAATATTGATCACAAAAGAATAACATTTGAATTCATCTTAAACGAAATGCATAATATTTGTGTTTATTAGACTTCGTTTAAATATTTCGTCCCGAGTCTGACGCGTTATAAAATGGCAAGAAGTTAATTAACATCTCGTAGAAGAAGTTACATCAAGTACTTCGTAATTAATGAACAATGTGCGAATGAAAAATGATTGGTTGCGCTATTTGATTTCAAACGTCGAAGACTTAGTTTTGCACTCTCATAAATAATTTTGTTCGGAGCGCAACAACATCCTGTAACGATAAACAGGACATCGACGCGAAATCGTCGCGAAACGGTGCTCCTAAAAATGATTCGCGTTTATTGTTGACGGTGCAGAGGGATT
>CM052095.1:6957430-7017158 GCA_028453745.1 Agapostemon virescens | reverse complement strand
AACCTAGATAAGTTTTCTTCCTTCGCAAGTGAAGGACTCGTCGCGTCGGGATCAGGTTCCAATTGTTATTCTGTTTCGTTTCGCCCGCGTGTTCCCAGCATTCGTGCAAATGAAACACGAGAGTTCCGAGGATGGGAACGACGGAAACGCGAATAGTAACGTCTGCGAAACGACGTGAAATCGCGCGGTGCAATTTCGTGAGATTGCTTGCCGAGGCGACTCGTCCAGAGGACCGTCCTCGTGGAAAAGAGCTTCTTGGAGGCAGGAGGATGCTCGTATTTTTTCCCTTCTCCCCGTTTTCGCGAAAAGGAAATGCGACCTTCCTTTAGGGAAGGAAATGCGCAGCCAGTTCCATGATAGTCTGTCAGATACAATCTGGATCGTTTTCAGCTTCAGACCCCCGCTAGCTGCGCGTCACTCATAACACACCATTCTCTCGAATCACGGAACAGCATCCGCGAATGTTTCAAATTTAACGTTCATTGAAGACAATTTCGACGTCGAACATCGGCGAATCCGTCGAGTTTTCTGTAAACGAAAAAATTAAATTTAATTAAAATGAAAAAATTATTGCCTTTTTTAAAATAGCACATTTTAAAATTAACGTAATTTTTATTTGTTTAACATTGTAAAAATTGAATTGAATTTCACCAGTCTATACAGTTTTATTAAAAAAGAAGAACTTTTAACGAAATATAGTGAGACAAAACGATATGTAATGCTTAATATTTTATGGCATCTCTTGAACGTTTAATAACAGCCATCATTCCCTTTGGCAAAGATATATAGAGTTCTTTAATAGTTTTTTTTTTGCTTTCATTGCTCCCACTAAAATTCTAAAATTTAATTTTATCTAAAATAGATTCCTTTTCCTTTTGTAAATATAAATTTTATTACTACTACTCGTACGTACCGACTTTAATGCAATAATAGCGATGTAAAAGCTGTTTTAAATAATAGCGAGAGAAGTTTTAGTGTCGCCTCAGGCGCCATTAGACCGCTAAGAGTTAAATTCACAAATAATAAGCACATTTCTCAAAAAGAAATTCATTTAAAATCCGAAAAAATAAAGCATATTTCCAGAGATGAAATATAGTACTGAAATTAATAATTTTAATTACTGGGCTACAGAATTTCATTACGCCCCCACCAATTTAGTTCTTTTGAAACAAAGGAGAACGGTAAAAAAAATTTATATAAGTTATATTTTCTTCGTTAAAAAATTCTCCAACTAAAAAATTAAATTAAATTATATTAAATTTTAATTCTGTATAATCCACTCTCCTCCGAGTCCACCTAAAAGGTATAGAACTTCAGAAGAAATTGAAAACTATCGACACTCCATCAAAAAAAGTATCTTTTTCGAAGGTGCACCTAAATACTCGAATGAAATTTGGCTGGAGTTGAAAATAAAATAATAATTATGAATTTCCCAGCAATGTTATTTCAGCCTCTGATGAAAATACAAAAAATACGTTCTGTAGATTTAATTCTGTTTTGCACATGCTGGAAATTTCATTGAAATTGGATACTGTTTTCACGAGTTACAAACGATTGTAAATATTTCCAAAAAAAGCACACAGTGTTCTTCAGGATTATCGACAAACATCACCGGGAACCGAATAAAATATTCATAAAATTCTGGAAATTTGTTTTAACAATTTCAAAAGAACTTTTAAAAACGATCATTATCGTTCTCTGTATCATCGCGACAGAATCGAAACTTTTTCAAAATCAACGTTTGCTTCAACAAATTATTCTACCGTTTAAAAAAATTCACTTGTTTGGACTAATTGAAAAACTGTTTTTCTTTGCAGAATGTACAGAAATTTGTTTATCAACCGTGTGTAGCTTAATTGAATTTTTGAACGATGGAAAACCTTTCTAGGGTAATGAAATCGTGTAATTAACGTCTAATTTAAATATCGAACAATATTATACAAGATTATTTAAACTGTTAAAATTTTACAACAGCAGTTTCATGTAGAATTTTATAGATTTTCCAGAATGTGAATTTCATATAAATTCTGTTCCGCTCTTATTAATCGAAAAGTATGCGATTGCGAAATTGATCTCGTAACATTGCTGTCGCCAAAGTGCAAGCTGCCGAGTCAGCCTCATAAATGATCTGCACACTTCAGAACAGTATAATAACCGCCATTTTACACCTAGCTGAGCTTCGCAATCTCCAAAGCAGACCGATGAACATTGAAGCGTCTGTGAATGATAACTACAGTGAACTCTACGCTGATTTACTAGCAGATACGGTGAGATTGCGCTACGGAGGTTGCACTAACCTCCTATGAAACGCACATAACACGAGAAACAGACATACAGGGTAGTTCTGCGGATCATACAAATTTCTAATACCTATTTATATGCTAATGACTCCCGGCTTCTATCTCGCGATAGAAGTTGCCATTAGGAGATTCTGATCTTTGACAAAACTGAAACGGACAATGCAAATAATTCGCGTAAATATTACTCCACTAAATAAGAGGGGTGCTACCAGTTACGTAAATATAAAACCGGAATTTAGGTATAAATAGAAAAGTAGATGTTTATTGTATGAAAATCGTAGAAAATATTTTATTCGAAATAATGCACATCGTTAGCTATACATTTTTCCCATATCTCGGACAATTTATGGCAGCTATAAGACTGTTCCACATTTGATCAGATTTTTCATAAGATTTGAAGCACTGCTTAGCAAGTGCGTGTCCCATTGATGTTAATAAATAGGGCAACGACTTACTCGGAAAACGATTCTATCGAGAGGTATGTATTTACCTTTTCTGTTTTTCAGGGTAAGGAATTTCTCTGTCCTCATTCAGTTCGTTTCACGAGCTCGCTTGTAGGACAACACGACCATCGCGCTAGTCTTCCACATTAAATTAATTTTGCTAATCGTTCGTTGAATTCTATTCGGACACAGAATTATTTAAATTAAAATATCGTTTACGTATTTCGACGGGGTTACTTATTGTTTATCTTCACAGTACGTATCGTATACAAATTTCACGTGGTACGCGTGAGATGTGATGCATACCAGAAAATTAAAACGGCTGACACGGCTAAATTGTTTAGTATTTCAGGTCTTAAAAATTAGTAATTATTCTTTGGACATTTTGAAATAAGAATGAACAACGTTTTTCTTAAAATTATTGTCGTCGCGTAGTGAAAAAAATTCGGAAAGTTCGCGCTCTGTGACTTGTTCTTTCACTTGTGATCGTGCGATTAATGACACCAATTGATTATTGTAAATTACATCTAATCTGAACGCTAGTGCAGATTCTGTTTTTCTCCTGTAATTGGCAGCCATATAATCTATAACATTTGATATTATTATGATTCGATAATTCCCCATTAGGCTCTCGTTTCCGGATAACGATATGCACCAATCTGCATCTGTGTTTTGATTAATTTACCACAAATTGACTATTGTAAATTACATTTGACCTAAACGCTAGTCCGAATTCCCTTTTCCCCTTCCAATTGGCAGCCATATTGTCCACAACATTTGATATTACGATTCGATTATATTCCACTTGACTCTCGTTTCGCGGATTTGAGGTGTGTCAATCCGCGTTTGTCCTTTAATTAATTTCCCACCATCACAGTGAAGAAATAATAGGAATATTGCGAATACCTGGTCGTTAAAGTTATGTCTGCAAATTAAAATGCAGCGTTGGTAGCAGCTTCGCTGATTCTCTGGACGAATAAATAGAAGTGACAAGCAATGCTATAGGATGCTGCTATATACAGAATAATAACGAGATTTAACAAATACAAATTGAGAAGAATTAATTCTATTTCATTAATACACGAACGGGAGATACTGTTTCGATAAAATTCGTTATTTCATTAACACTCTAAACCAATTTATCGGTTTCGAAATTGTTCACGACTTTCATTAATGACTTCCTGAACAATTACCCGCACGTTAAACTCCACACGTAAACTATAGCGTACATCAATTTGATTTATGTTCGGAAATGTAGTTTAAATGCCGTATACAAACAGTGAGAGCTTTTCCGCCATTAAATCCGCGAACTACACTATTTTCTCTACACACTTTAATTTATCTTTCTAACAGAATTTCAACATGTTTCCTATAGAAATTGAGTATCAATAAGCAACATGAATCCTGTAACACGCTTATACATACGGTGATGCGAATAATTACATTAGTAAGACAAATAAGTCCTCGCCGATTGAAATCAGATAGCGCAACCAGTAAGTTATGGCAGCTAGTGTTAGACGTAAGACATACAACTTAACTTATAACTCAACAACATAACTTCGAAATGTTAGCGACGGTGTAACAGCGTCGTATATTTTTTTCGTGCGAAAATGTCGAGTTTTGAGCAAAATTAACGTAATTTGCGAGAAGTTCTGATTTGTTTCTTTAATTTGAAGAAATCTGCATCTGAGGCGCATCGATTGCTTGTTGAAACAGTGCGTGAAGTGAAAGAAGTTGTCGCGAGTGTTTTCAAAAGTTTAAGAACGGTGAATTTGCTAATATTTGGCAATCTTTGAAGTCGTGCCCCGACCAAATTATCAAAGCTATCGACATGATTCCAATATCAAAATCTTCTCCAAACCTTCCATTTTAAGTAGAGCACTCAAAATCTAGGCTACCATTTCATGGAAATCCAGGCAGCTTCCTTCTATCTACCCCATTTTTCCCATTTCGCGATTTTCACCAGCCCCAAAATTTCAAAGTCGCGCCAATAATTATAAATTTTCAGTTTCCGTAGCAGATTATGAACTACATAGGACGTGGAAGGGATTCTCTATCAAAAATGTTTTTAAAAAGCCAGGATTTAAAAATCATCGTATGGAAGGCAGATTACAATTTGCAATAAAGTACTGCTAAAAGGGTAACACATAAAAACATGTTGTATTTAGCAATGAGAAAAATTTAATCTAGATGGACCAGATGGTTTAAGTTATTATTGGTACGATTTGCGAAAAGAGGATTATGGTCTGGGCGGCGTTTAAAACGAATAAACACAGCGAAATTGTTTTCGTAAAAGGTGGAGTACACACTGCTGGATATCAACGAGTGCCACACGATCATCTGTTGCCGTTTATAATACTAACAGCAGACGATAAAACAGCATTTCAGCAGGATAACGCGTCAACTGGCATTGCTTTTTCCAGTAAAAAGTAGTTTCAAGGAATCAAAATCAAATTACTATTTTGGCCAGAATAATTTTCACAATTTCACAATTGGTTTGTCGAATAATTTTCACAATTTCATAATTGGCGATGTTTGGGTCTGATCTTTTCTCTGTCAATTTCAAATCAATTAATTTCAATGAATTTTTCAAAATATATTTTTAGTGATATTTCTTGCAGGCAAGTTAATCTTTCTATTCAGGTTTCATTTATTTCATTCGTAGATGTGAAAGCTTCTTTCAGTCCATAACTATTCACAGCACTGTACAAAGTATTATTTCCACGATAAATTTAATATCATTGACATAATATTTTACCACTGATAAATGGCATAATCGAAACAAGAATTCCTGGCGTGTATCCATGAAACTTACGCATTTGCACAATTTTAATTGATTCAGTAATCAATGGTAAAACGCAACGAAAACAACGACTCCGAGACACGAGTACCCGACGATAGCTTTTAATAACATCAGCGGATAGAAGAGCGCGGAACTCTTTATCCGGCGATTCATAGAACTTTTCGTTGAAATGTCCATTCGCCAGAGAAAGAAACACTTCGGAAAGTAATTATCCGGCTTCTCCGCATTTCAGAGTCTCTACCAGCTTCAAGAACGTACTTTTATTTATCCGGCACGGATGGCATTGTTCCTTTAGTCGTACCTTTCGTCTGCCTAATAATTCGGTAACAAGTTCAACTACACAGACAGATATTTATAAATATGCAGAGGGGTGGTCCCTATTTCTTCTCCGATTTTACTCCTCTGAATCGTGTTCGAAACAATAAATATTTAATAAAACAGAGTGAACGCAACGTACAACAAATTCTCAATTCAACAGTGCAACGACCTAATCAATAATTCCACGTTCAACCCTTTACTTCGCGCACAACTTTTTATACATCTGCAAGAGTCTCTTTCATCGCATACTACACTCATTCATTTTCAATAAAATAGTCGCACAAATTTATGAGAAGTTGATGTGATAAAAATTTAGAAGCAGTTTGACAATTGAAACATGTGCTGCATTTATGTTAAAGTTTTAAAATTGGAATTTTATGTCATTCTTTATTTATTATTTCCGACAATTTTAGTATGTTTGCACGTTGGCACAACTATAACTTAGTGCGCAGCTTAAAATTATTTTACATACGTTTTATTAAATTACAGCCATTTCATTGAAGCTAAGTTTCAATTGAGCTCAGTTCAATAAAATAAAAAATAATGTTCATGGTTTTGATATGTGGGTTACGTAGAAAAGAATTAGCAATATTGACAGAAGTGTACTTGCATATTTAACGAGGAATTTCTTGCAACAATTAATTAGACCTTTCTAATTTAATTCTTTTGACATTTTTATACCGTGATCGAGTACACCGAAATTTCGACTTCAAAGCCAATCGTACCACTTTTGGCACGCACTGTAAGCCGTATCAGCCTTCTTTAAAGCAAAGAGGATCATTTCCTTTGCGTCAAGAGTGTTTTTCAATCGAAACAAAGGAAGAAAATAGTTTCTGACGTTATTTATCGGATGACGTACTCGATAGTACTTGATGTGCTTCTATTTTCGTCGTCGCCTAGCTATTTAGTTTAAAATCGATTCTACACAAACAATGAAATCGTTGGAAGCATTAAAATTTTCTAAAAGATACGCCAAAAAATATTCAAATTAGAATTATCAATTATTATTACGTAAATCAGTTACGTGTAAACTGTATTTCATACTGAAATTTACATCTTTTAATTAAGTATATTATTTGAGTTTACTTTTAATGGTCCACTATTTTGTAAAACTTCAACTAGTACAGGTAAAGATATAATTTCCGAAAAACCTGTTTGTCTCTTGTAAATCGAATAAATAAATCTTTCATAAATTGTGTTCGTTCAATTGAGTAAGTAAATTTAAGTATTGAGTCTTTGACGTTGAGTAGAATAATAAAGAGTTTATATGAACTTATTGATTCCTGTAATACTTTAGAAACAACTTCAACAAACTAGTCTTTAGAACCAGTAAAAATGTCCGTGTTCTTTTTCTTTTACAATTGTCAAAGTTATAAAATTATTTTAAAGTTGCGAATGAATTTCTTCATCGAAGCAGACATTACGATAAAAATTGCACGAGATCTGAATTGATGCAGTTTTGTCATTATTACAAAGCAATATACACCGGTCTGATTTATTACTTGGTTGTTCTACTGTTAATGGCGCCGATGACGTAAAATCTCATTTAATTCGGTTCTTTGCTGGCAAAAATCAGAAGTTCTATAAACATGGAATCATAACACCGTCGAAAAGCTCGAAAAAGATCAGCAAAAACGGACAATTCCCAATTTAATAAAGTTACATGTCCTGGAATTTCCTGTCTTATTTCAAATCCGCAATCACTTAGTCGCCAACGGGTTCCACTGTTAAACGCGTAGCGAAAACTCTCGGAAAAACGATCTGCAGCAACTGCATCTAATCTCCTCCGTCCAATGACCAATTTCTTCGGTGCTGTTAAACGCTGGTGTTCACGGTGTAACAGCGAAACGACGTTCTCCGCTCGAATCTGCATCGTCTACCGTGTCGCCTTCGAGACAACCCCCCGTTGCGAGAACACTGTGCACCCTGGAGTGTCCGAACCTAATCCAAAAACCTTGTAGCAACTCGCAAATCGCGAGGCAAAGTAGGTCCCCTATTGTCATCGGTGATACATTTCAAATGAAAAGTGCAATTCTGCATTTTCCAGACAGGCGGGAACGTCTGAATAATTAGGGACGGCTGCCGCGTACGTTGATTAAAAATTCCTAGGAAAAGCAACGAGCGTAGAGAGAGGGAGAGAGAGAGAGAGAGAGACTCCTCATTAAAGTTTCATCGGGCCCGTATCAATGGGCGCGAAATCATAATTCGGTGTCGCTCGCCGGTCGACGAGTGAGTGCACTTAACGTTCGCGAAACGAGGCACTGCGGTCTACCGTACATTTCTAGGCGGTGTAATGAATTGGTCCGCTGCTAATTACAATTACAATAGCTACGGGACCATCCCTCGCAACCCCCGTCAGTGTAACGGCATCTCCTGGCTGGCTACACCCTCCGAAACTCCGATCCTCGCAGCTCCGGAAACCTCGTCTTTATCCAACACGTTGAGATTCCGGTCTCCTTTCTCGGATCCTCCCGCAAATGTTCTCTCGCCCAGGCATACATGCATGCGCACATCCACGCTGCACCGTGCTGCACTCATAGATATGCAAATCCTTGGAAATGAAACGCGGAACCTAACCCAGCTTCAGAAATAAATGAGTATCCAGGTGAATCCTGGAATAGCACGCCTATTGGCTCTCCACGCAGGTTCGATTTACATGTTGACTTCCCTGCCCTGTTTTAATCCGTCCACGCGATCATCTCACGGCGTGTTCGTTATTTGAAGGAATCATTCGAACGAAGATTACTCGGCTCGCAAACGGCGCGGCAAATCTACGTTCATCGTCGAGAAGATGGCTCGTGCGTGCTACCTTTAATTTCTCAGTGGCGCGGTTTCTTATTGCCCAGTAATAATAGAGGATCGATGAGTTCGTTTTACCAAGTAGGGATACAACAACGACAGTGTTGAGCCGTCTTTCCTGCGGTTCTGAGAGGCGGTCGCTCAAGTACGATGTCTCGTAGAAGTACTCGCTGTATTTACTCGCAAGTACTTTTCGTCTTATCTCACTCCTCGAAACCACTCTTAAATAATTGTCACTCGGTTCAAACACTTCTCATTCACACTTTATGCTGGATACGTCACTTTTTCAGTCTAATTATCTCTCTCTCTCTTCTTTGCCTTCTTATACAGAGCGAGGCAGTAACGATTGCCACCTACAATAACTCCAAAAGTATGATAGTAGCAAAAATATTTGTGAAACAAAAGGTGCATGGGATAACGAGGACTTTAATATCGCGTTAATCCTTTTTCCCTAGATGGAGTCGCTACAGAGATGTGAAGGTCAACTTTGTTTCTTTTTTTTTTTTAAATAGAATACTCTGTTTTAGTGGAGTCGCATAACGTTTTAGGAAAGCTCGGGTTTAGGAAATGTGGTCTTTGGAAAATTGTGTACGATTGTCATCGATTGCCATATAAATGTCAAAAAGTCAGAGTGGAAGTGGAGAAAATCGAGGCGGAGTAAGCTAGCAAGGTCGGAAACGATTGTAACCGTAAAATTCCGTCGCTGACCGTGAGTCAGTGCATTAGTCGATCATCTATGACCAGAAAATCTCGAGTTCGATTCCCGGCCCGGTTCCAAGATTTTTCTGAGATCCTACATTATTGAAAATCCTCTTAATAGTTCCCTGGTCGATAAAGTGCGCCTAGAATCATGCAAATCCTAATGGGAAGTATCACGTTCTCATGACGCGTCTACTGTTACCACATTTACAGTAGTTAACAAGTTGAATCATCAACATCATGAAACCGCACGCACAGGAAGCCAACAAACGTTCGGGCTACGCTTGCAGAGTAACGCAATAAATACGAGTCTCCATAAAACGATACAAGCTTCACAAAAGACGCCGTCTCATAAATTCGAGCATGCTCTGGCATCGCGTTCGCGTTCCACTCGTAAACCCGCAACCCCGCGACCTCGGTCCCCTAAAATTTCACTGCGAGTTCAATCCATCAACCAAAATTGTGTCCTCCCTGTTTCCCGAGCACGTGGTCCGATCGAAACGATATTTCCGACACGGGCGATCGCGGCGAAACAGAAACTGGAGAGAGATAGAGAAAGTTCTTCTTCGTGGCGAAACAGAAAATCGAGAGAGAAGAGTTCTTCTTCGTGGCAAAAGTTCGCACGCGTGATTACGAGCGAGTTTCAGTTTTATATTCTATCCGGCGCGGCACGTCGGTTTCGATTTTTCGTCGAGCGAAACTCGATCTCGAATTTCGTGCAACAATGGACTTCCCTCTTTCGATAAACTGGCCCTCGTAAGCGAGCACGTTTCATCCCGGATTTCTTTCATGGCTTTATCGGTCGAAGTATGTAGTTTCCAATTGGCGACAGCGAAAAGAGGGGAGAGGTAGGGGTTGCAGACTAAAAGAGATGGCAGCAGGCTTTTGCCAACGTTTTCGGGCAGCACGGACTTTTCAAATTCGAATTGCAGCAGGTAAAATCGATTTGAGAAAAGAAATTACAAGCATTTCATACTTGTTTCATAATGAGCTGCACGCTGGAATAAAAGAGGACCTGAATATATATAATATACCAGAATATGCCAGAATATACCATAATACATTATAATATACCAGAATATACCATAATACACTAGAATATACTATGAAATACCAAAATATATCATAATACACTAGGACATACTATAATATACCATAATACTCTAGAATATACTATAATATACCAGAATATACTATAATATGCCAGAATATGCCAGAATATACAAAAATATACCATAATATACTAGGATATACAACCTCCCAATTTGTTCTCAATAACAACAGTTTCTATCTTTGTACAATTGTTTAATAATTTTTATCACAAGTCAGTTTCCGCTTAAACTATACAAATTTATGCATTCTTATATTTTTTACATTCCAGTATACGTATAACCAACACAAGTTTACAAAACGCATAATTTAGACTTTCGTTACGAGTTGAAATAAAAATGTTTTAAAAAATATCTTTTCCATGCAATTTCTACCAATTACAATTATTTCAAAATTATTTTTGCACATCATTTACTAAATCAGTTAAATTTTTAAAAAGTTATTTAGATTTATATACTTTTGCGATCCACAGTAAATCAATTATAGAAAAGTAAGAACAGAAGAGGTCTCCCCGAGAGAGTTCCTGGAAATTGTTAAATTTTGCATCATTTACATGAAACTGCCCCCTTAAAGGTGCCGGAAGCAACGGGTGGAATGTTGCCACGCCGGAAGGTGGAAAGCGGAAGACGGAAGGGCGGAGGGCCTGTTGCTCGAGCTTTGTTTTCGACGAACAAATAAACGCGACCCTCGCTTGATACCGTCACCGCGAATCGACGTTCCGCTAGTTTCCAACCCCCTCGTTCAATGGCCCCTGGTGGATCCTCTCCACCCTCTAACCGCCCTTTTCACCCCCTAACCGCCCCCGCGCCAGACCTGTCTGCCCTATGCCCGAACGAAAGGTTCGTTCCTCGTGCCAAGTCTCATCGTCTGCCTCCGGAAAAACGGGCCATGAAGAAAAGATTCCAATTTTCCCATATTTCGCTGCGCTCTTTCCTCCGAGACTAATGAAAACTCGTGGCCTTATTTGATGATAAATGCTGTAAGGGTATGTGTGCCCGACTTCCGACCGGTGAATCCGGTTCGAAGGCCTGTGTTCCTATCTGCTCTCCTTCTCTTTCTCTCATCGGGCTGAAACGTCGAGCCACGGAGAATGTGGCCTCTATTGATTGCGTGGAAAGTTGTACAGGGTTTTTATTAAAACATAATCTGGGTATTCCGAGGGCGCAGCCATCCAGCGAATTCTTCGCTGAGAGGGTACGTTTGTGTTGGTTCTTCGATGGAAGCTAGAGAAGCGTTGCTCCTGACGAAGATAGTATCGGCCACGAAATAACTTTGCGTTCGGTATGCCAAATGCCCTACATTTAACCTTCTACGATTTTAGTTTCTTTAAAAGATTACGTATACGTCTAAATAATATAACATCCCTGAGGTAACATATGAAAATATCCAAGTAAATGATTAGCATCACCTTAAAATAGTGCTTGTATATTCCGTGATACACACTCCCAATTTCTACTCAACAAAGACAGTTTCTTTCCTGCACAATTGTTTAATCATTTTTATTACCAAATCAGTTTAAACTCCACAGATTTTGATGGAACTGTCACGGTGCGTGTAACTATCACAGGTCTGCAAAATGCCTGAAATGAAAATATTTCAAAAGATGTAATTTTTAATTTTTCATGTCATTTCTATCAATTACAATTATTTTGAAAATTAGAAACAACTTCAACAAACTAGTCTTTAGAACCAGTAAAAATATCCCTGTTTGTTTTCTTTTACAATTGTTAAAGTTATAAAAATATTTTAAAGTTGCGAATGAATTTCTTCATTGAAGCAGACATTACGCTAAAAATTGCATTATTACAAAGCAATATACACCCGTCTGATTTATTGCTTGCTAGTTCTACTGTTAATGGCGCCGATGACGTAAAATCTCATTTGATTCGGTTCTTTGACCATAAGCAAAAACGGACAATTCTCAATTTTTAATTTTTAATTTTTCATGTGATTTCGACCAATTAAAATTACTTTGAAAATTATTGTTGCATATCGTTTAGCAAATCGATGCATATTTGCTAGAGAAAAGTGAAATTCGTTTTTCCAAAAAGTTATTTAGATTTAAAGAGCGTCCGAATACTTTCGCGAGCCGCTGTAAGTCCGAAGCGTTAAACAAAGTGGCACGCTCGCGACTCGGAACAAACGCAATTGAATCCTCTTAGCTGATCAACGAGTCGAATACCGGTGAGTGAATGTCCGTGGCTAAACGAAAGCTCGTTCCACGCAATAATCTACAGGAATCCGTCCTCCAGGACCAGTGTGCTAGGACAACTCTTGCCTCGATAAATCCTTTTAGAATGCAAAATAACGCCATCGCTCCTGCTCGCCGATCGAGCCATGCCGGTCCCTGTCGTTCGAAAGGGATTAAATATTGTCCTCTCGGCGAGGATCCGAGGTTCTTTTGTCTGGTATCGCGGCCGTTCATAGGCGAAGCATTTCTCCGTTCACAGCGACGACGCGACGAGACGTGCCTTTTGTTTTCCTCGTCTCGGTGCCCGATCCCAAACGTCTTCGTTCTCGCCTTTTATATTCCTTCGTCCTACTCTTTACCGCCGTCCCCCTTTTCTCGGCCGCTTTTACTTACCACTTTCCATCTTTACCTCGTTGTGACTTCCCGCGGCACTTTTCCTCTTTTCGCCGGGAAGGGAAAGGAAAAACAGGCAGGAAGCTCGCCGCAAGAAAGCTCGTGTGATGCCAGCCTAGCAGAGCCGAGCTTTCTTCCGGGACAGCCTTCAGAGACAACCGACGCTCGCCAGTTTTCGTTTGACCGATAACCAACGCTGAAAGCCTTGCGCCGTCGCTCCTCCTGCTCGATTCATCACTTTTTTGCGGGCATCGATGTCAAACGGCTCGTCTACATCCTACGTAGTTCCTGTATTTTTCTGTCTTCCTTTCTTTTTTTTATTCTTCTTCTTCTTCTTCTTCGGTTTCGAACGCCTCTCCGATCTCCGCGGCCTTTGTCTCAGCCGCCGACGGTTTCGTTGTGAACGTCCAGCGCCGCGATTGTGATGAATGACCCGTGTCCTACGTGGCAAGACCCCGGTCCTCTCCCAGACGCCGGAATTATTCAATTAAGGTTGTGACCACTAATTCACTCGCGAAGAAGGTACACGCGAGATAATGGTTTTATAATTGGAGCACCGACATTTTTCACACTTACACAGGAACATATTCAGATGCGAAAATCTGATTTTTATGAAAATTGTGGGAGCTTATAGCTTTATTGTTTAAACAAAAAACTTTTGTTAAAATTTTCTTACCCGATTACATTTCCCATTGGAAAACACACAATTTAAAAATAAATTCATATTTTTTCGACCTCTGGTTTCCGAGATATCTCAAAAATAACCCTACTTTGAGGGCTGTTTCCACCCCTTCAAAGTAGATGGTTGCAGATTGAAAAAACACGTGTCAAATATTTTTCAAAGAACTATAAGCCCTCATAAGTTTCATCAAAATTTGATCTGGACGTTTAATTTTATCTTTGTAGGCTTTTATTTAATGAAAATAACGATGTAGTGTAGTTCCTATGCAGCTTGCGTCTGCAACCTGCAACTGCACCTATTCAAACTTCGTACAATTTTATTGTAACACGTGCTTCATTAACCACTTATCATATTGCAACGAGTCAAACTCTTTTCGAAGATTTTAAACAAAGTCTAACAGATATGAAAATCTTTGAATGCAGGATTCTTAGTTTATTTAAATTGTTGTTTCTCACAATTTTGACTATTTCACTCAATTGTGACTTATAGAAAATATGTTCTCCATATGTTCAACAAAACATGCTACTTCGAATGAACAACATTTCCATAATTGGTCAATGAGTTAAAATTAAATTGAAACAATTTGCACTAGTGAAATTCTTCCTACGTTGCAATCTGAGAGGTTCTAAATTGTTAAGATAACAATATGGGTAACCTCAAGACAATTATGGAAATGTTCAGCCAAAGAAGCATAGTCTTGTTGAACATATTGAGAACATATTTTCTACAAGCCACAATTGTTTAAAATGGTAAAATTGTGAGAAACAGTAATTTAAATAAACTACGAATTCTCCATTCAAAGATTCTTCTATTATTTAATATCTATAGCTTCTTTATCTCATAAACAATTTCAATGAAGTCGCACACACACTGTTATCTTAAAAATATTTCTACCTCTCAGATCGCAACGTAGGAAGATCCATTTTAGCGAATGAGGTAAAATGGAATTGAAACGAATTGCAGAAGTGCATTTTATAAAGAATAAATCCAATTGCTCGACAACGTTCCCTGTAGAATTCCCATAATCTTCTGTCTCTCTTTACCATAGTACAGCGAACGTGTCGCTGTTTCTTTCGTTTTCTATCACTACTATTGAATTCCGAGCACGCGCCAGAGGACTCGCGTATTCGCGAGACTTGAGTTTAGGTAGTTAATGTTGTCGAGGCGAGCAAGAACGCTAATTTCTTAGTGCATACTACTCCTAGAGTCGATCTCCTTGTAGCATCTTTAGCGTTATGGCTCCAGGTCCCCGTGAAAACGTTCGATGCTCTGTATTCGACAGTTTGGAAACTTTTCTTTGGAGACGATTGTTCGCGATGCTATCTGGTATCGTCGCCATTTCCTTTTCAAAGTAATGTGCTTCCTTGTTCTCCTTGCCATTTTACGAGTCAGACTCTTGTTGAAGATTTTAAACGAAGTCTAACAAATATAAACGAATGAGAAACCATAAATTCAATTATTTTTATTATTTATAATATTTACAAATCTTTTAAAATATTTAACTGCAACAATATTTGATAACAAGTTTCAACTGAAATATAGAAAGGTTAAGAATCGCGATCTCTACTTTTACTTTGCAATTTCGATACTTAAATCTAGAAAAGGCAATTTTTAAAATATTTAACTGCAAAAATATTTAACAACTTTTAACACAAATAGAAAGATTTAAATTTGTGATTTTCACGGTTTAATTTACCATTTCAAAGAATAGCAATTTTAAAAGGAAATTATTTATATGTTATTTATTAAATAAAGCCTTGTTTTACTCAATTGTCCAACTCAATTTAAATAGTCAAAGTAATTTAATCTATGTTTAGTGCTATAGAAAGTATGGATAGAATATTATAATTAGAATTAATATTTTAATTGGTGAATTCAGATAAGAACTTTAAGCGTTTCGACGAAACTGGTTAGAATTTGTACTGATTGAGTTTGGTTGTGTTAATATTCGATGCGAAGGCGGTCTCAAAGGTTTTGTCCTGTGTTATATTGATCGCAGAGGGCCAAATTCCACTGAATAGAAACAGCTTATTAATATAAATCATTGACTAATGCAAAATCGTACTATCAAGTAACTGTAATAACCATTAGACTGGATATTAATAATTAGATTGTGGATCTTCAGATAAAATACAAATTTATGTAACTCTTTGTCAGTTTTAATGAAGTAAAATCAAATGAAAACTTTTCTCTTAAATTCTTGCAATATCTTCATAAATGTATATGTTTGACATGTTTAATTTTGTCATAACTCCATTGAGGATTCTATGCATCAACGACAAAAGTTAATAAACGAAATAATAAAAATATACGAATTCAAAATTACACTGTTGTCCAATTATATCAAAGTTATCAATAGAAACAATTTTTCTGTAACTTCTATTACCCAAAATTGATTTGACAAATTTTTATTTTGCATAAAAATCTGGAGTCTACCATAACACAGATCTACAGTGGAAAGTTATCAACGAAATAACTAATCCTTGCGTGAAATGTAGAAAAAAGTTTTAATAACCGTGTTAGTAATTTCGATTTTTTAATTATTCTCTTTGAGAACCATTTGCTAGGCGCACAAACGTAGAATTGTTTGTAGCGTATATTAAGATCTCTTTTAAAAGAAAGTAAAAGCAAGAAGAGTTTTCATCTACCCGACCATTGTCACGTGAAAGTTAATTAGATTGCTAGCCATTTTGCATTAAAGCGTACAGGACCTTTCGCGTAGGTTTCGCGTTTTTTAGTCTTGGTACATTTGTAAAGCGCTTGAAAAATTCAGTTACGTACAATTTTATCATGCCGGACTGCACTGGTCTGTAAGAAATTAAATGTTAAAGATTTAAAAGACCATTTTGAATGGCTCAGGCATGCGGCTGTTGCAGTAACTCGTAGAATCAGTAACACGAAACTTTCTATATTTATAATAAATTCATAATAAATTGTTTAAAATAAATATTATAAATCGGAGTTTAACATTCGTATTAAATTACAGAACAATTGTCGGTTCTGCAGTGTTATTTATAATCCCTGAGAAATGAAAGGACCTACAGTGGCTCAAGAAAGTATTCCGACTCTCTTTAAACCTAAATAACTTTTTGGAAATTTAACCTAACATCTTGACTTTTCTTGAAGAATAAGATGCATTAATTTCCTTAATACTGGAACTACCACATCAGTCATTTTCACTGGTTCCTAGTTTTCTCTTTTGCAATTGTTATAAAAATATTTTAATCAGAAATTTTCGGATGTGCTTCTTTAATGACGTATACCTTGCAATAAGTATTGTATGCAGTTTTAATATAATATTTTAATATTAATATTTCGTTGGATTTATTGTTTGGTAGTTCTAGTGTTAATGATATGCCAAGAGGAATTTGAAAAAGTTGCAATTGATGTGCATTACATGATAAATGTAAATGGAACATTTTAACTATTTTTAATTTAATAATTTATGATAATTGTACATATGTAGGAAAATGTAAAATGGTGAAAATCACAATTTTTCACGATTCATGGTCAGTTTCTGTTTAATCTCCACAAATTTATTAGGATGGCTACAGCAAACTCCGCCTTTTCCCAACAACTCAATGTTTCCTTCACGGCGACAGAGGAACTACAACCCTCCCCATGCACCTCCTCACAATAAATCGTACCCAAACCTAACCCAGACCTAAACCAGACTTAATAGCTTTTTACAGAGATTGCGGAAACTAAGTGAAATGGCGGTAACGTATACATGGAAAAATGGTTCAGAATCACGTTTCAAGTAATATATATTTGAAGTTCATAAAAATTGAATTTTGATTAGGTCTGCGTTAGAGTTGGGTCCGGTTTCTTGTGAAAGAGACGCAGGACTTCGTGAAGAACGAATTTATATATATATACATTATATTTATTATATACATTAATCATTGGGAAAGAGCAATGATTGCTTTTATTTTTGTTCTGGTATATTCTGGAATATTTTGGACTATTCTGGTATATTCTAGTTAATTCCAGTACATTCTAGAATATTTTAGTACATTCTAGTATGTTCTAGCATATTTTAATATATTCTGGTACATTTTGAAACTTCTAGCATATTCTGGATTATTCTGTTATATTCTGGTATATTGTGATATAGGCCAGTACATTCTACCGCATCGTAAATCATTCTAGCAATTTTTCTGCGAATATTTTGTAAATCAATGTTGATCGTCGCAACGGAACAAAGAGAATAAGAAAAATCGAAAAGGAGCAACATAAAAATATCAACTAGCTCTGCATTAAACTATGCATCAGGTCACGTTGAACGAAACTACCGGGACGTGCTGCCAAACTTAACGTGGTTTCGTTCGTGCAAAGGCTTTTTGTAGGACAGTGGAATCATACGGATGATTATTGTTCTTTGCTTTCCGGTTTCGATGGCTGATGGAAAGTGCAGCAGGTACCGTTACGGGGCGCTTCGTATCGACACGTAGCAATGGCTTTTTGTACGGGCAATTTTTATTATACGAACTAGAAGAATTCAAGATAGCTCATGGCGATATAGCCGTATACCTAGCCGAATTGTTTCATGCTCAGCCCGTGAATGTCTCCTGATAGACGAGTAACGGCGAAAAGATCCGGCAGTCTCGAGGAAAAACGATCTTCCAGCCATTCCTGGAAATAGAGTTTCCCCAAGAAAAATGGCGGGTCGCCTTTAATGGGACCATGCTATCTCACAGCTTCGATTTTGTCCATGTGTTAGTTAGGCGTTGCCGTAGTCGCTGGATTTCTTCATGAATATCTTGCCTCTCTTTCACAATTTTATTGGATCCGTTACGTACAAAATGTATAAAAATGGCTTGCTTTGATTATCTGTTGTCGAAACAAGAAAATTATGCCAATGAGTGGTTCTACCACTTGATAGTTGGCAATTCTAGTTTTATTCCCTTCTATGTTACTGATATATCATTTAAAACTTGTCAAGTCTAATTTCACCCATATCTATATTATTGCTACACATTTTTTTATATAATACGAGACATTTTTATATTATATTCCTTACATAATACGAGATATTAGGTTGTTCGAATAGTAATTTCGTTTTTACTTTCAATAAAATATTTATTCACTATAAGAAAATTGTCTTTCAATTTTTATGAAGTCAACGTTTCATTTTGCGTTTCTAAGCTCTGCGAATTTCAGCGAAAATAGAGTTTTTCGTGGGAGGTATACACTTTATCCTCGACTCTCGTTTAGTTCCTTCCACGGGGGAAAGGTGGTCCTTCGATCCAGCGAATTCCTTATTCGACACACGTTGCGCAGACACATTCAAACTGCGAATAATCGGGTGGATCAAGCGTGGATAACAAACAGTCGGAGTTTTTCGATATAATACGGAGCACATTTCTATGATATGCTGGCTGACTGGGAATGTTTCGTTCCGCGGTTTTTTGGCAATCTTTGACGTCCTCGACAAAGACGCTGCTGATGGCGAACGCAATATCTGGTGGTTGAATGTCGACTGGGCTGGTCGTTTTTAAAATTGAAAGCTCATGTCCGCGGCACAGCCCGGTGTGTCCCCTTGCTCTCCCGAACATTGTTTGTCCGTCCGTTTCTTTACGATATTCATTTGGACTTTTCTTTATTTCCGTTTGCCTAACGGCGCGACCGTGAAACAAAGAGGATGGACGCCGGGGGCACGGACGCGGGTACCGTGCACCGTTCTTTTGTGTTTGTGTTCCTCTCAGAGTTCATCACCCAACCCTACCACCACCCCCGCACTCTTTCCGCGTCCATAACTTTCCATTCCTCTGCACGGTGCTCTCGCTACTTCGACTAATCACTGGGTTGCCCCGACGAAATAAAAAGAGAACGGAACCAGCGCACGGGGGGCGACGGAAGAAAGGGGTGCCGGGCGAGAAAGAAATCACGACCCCTGCCGTAAGCGGCGTCGTTCTGCACGGGAAAGGCCGTGATTGAGATCGTGCCCCACCGTTTTCGCCCTGTGACCGACTCGAATGATAAATCAAGGGTGGTTTTTCTTTTTTTTTTTTTTAAACGATCATAGAACAATTCACGCGGATTGCAACGCGGAGTTTCACCCCTCGCCGCGCCATTTTCTTCGCGGCTATAACTTTCGGGAAGACTTCCTCGATGAAAGCGCTACGGAAGAAAACGGAGAGTTAACCCTTGGGAAAAATTGGGATATTGTTTATTTAAAACAATTTTAATATTGCTATCTTTGTATCTATGAAATTGATAAAAATTTAACGGTTGAAAGGACTGAGAATGAAAATATTCTATGTCAGAAGAAATGCTTTGATTTTCTAGTTAATACAGCTTCCAGTGCAAAGGGTTAATATTCGGTTGTCCGGAAAATTTGTGCTGATTTTCATGGAAGATGAAACTAAGATTTTTATATAACTTTTTATTCATAGCTTTTTTTATTCCACAAACAATTTCAATGAATCTAAATGTATACAGTCGATGCACAAACTACACATTTTCTTTAAAATTTTCAACACGAGTTTTACTCGTTATAATTTGGTAAGAGGTTAACAGGAAAAGAAAGTTGAATATTTTTAAATTTTATAACATAAAATAGCATATTTTTCTTTTCATTTCAAAGGAAATTTATTTTTTCCATTATGCCTCTTTTAAGAGTTAGAAAAGTTATTTCATTAATATTGAATGTGGCTCAAGTCCATTTATAGCCATAAAAAACATTGTTTTTTAAACTAGTAATGCTAATTGGGTTGGTGAATATTTAAAGTAGCCTTAAACTGAAATAAAATTAAATTAAACAAATTTAAAATTACTCTGTTCTACATCTATACTGACAAACCGCGATTATTTTGTAGAAATAATTAAACGATCCAACTAACTTCGTATTTCTACCTCGTCAATGCATTACAGCTGGAAGTATTAACAATGCCCCTAACAATCCGTTTGGCTCAGCGTTTAAGTGTAGTTTCACTGTACTTCGTGTTTAACTGTAGACGTGCTTATACTAGGTTTGCGTCTCTGAAATTCCTATTCTGCAAAATAGGAAATGGCCTGAGATAATTGGTATGGTCCTATAAAAGGATCATCCTAGAATGTTTACGTCCTTTTCCATTAACCGTGGGAAATCACGTAGATCTGAAGCCGATACTGCTTTAAACGGAAGTTTACGTATATTCCAACAGTATGTTTCAACCCCTACTGCCAGTGATTACTATACAGGATATTTGCGAAATCGTGGTGTAACCGGCAAGGGGATGATTTTTCATATAAAATTTATTCGAAGAGAAATAATACACTTTTTTATAGAATATATATTGTAATTAAATCTTTACACTTTCAGGAGACAATATGCACTACCTAATGTCAATGATCAGTTGTTTCATAATTTCACTTTCATAATTAACACTAAATGAATTCCATATAATGTTGAAATTACAACCACTATCTAATGGTTAATTTTTGACGATATCGTAAAAATTACATTGAATAAATGTAGTTTAAAATAATGTGGTATGAAATCACTTATAAACTCTTTTTTTTTAAATTTTGACTTAGACCACTTTTATAATTGTGGGCACATATATGGCGGTGACAGGCCCACTTCTGCAGTCGCACACCGAGGCCCAACGCATAATGGCGGCGTCCTTGCCATAAAACGTCGCCCAACGCTGGTGGCTACAGTTTCTTTGGAGTATTTTGTTGTGTCCGTCATGTTCGTGGCTGGTTCGGCGCACACGTGCCTTTCTCTACTGTCAGTTGAACAATACTTCAGAGAAATGTGCGATGAACGTACAGCGAGGACACAAATGAGAGAATAATTTAATTTAATATTTGTAGGTCCGAGATTACGCTAGTCACGTACGAGCCCCATTTGCGAGATCGTTATATTAGTGTTTAGGAAGCAATTACGAAGCAGACACATATATATTAAAATAACCGTAAGAATATTTCTAGGTATGAACAACAAATGCGTTATTCTACGAACCTTGGTGCTTTAGAATTGGTATTTTATAATTTGTCTTCAATGCAAATTCACCAGGCACTAATTTCGCGCATATATCATCAAAAAAACATTTTCCATTTTAATAACTACGCTTCTGAAAGAATGCAATTTTTAAATAAATTTAAAAATTTAAATAGTGCATTCAAAACTGTGCCTGTTAGTAGCAAAACATTTTGATAATTTGCTACATACAGAAATCGCTTCTTATTTTATACTTCCTAAGTTTCTGCAGTATTGCATTGATGCATTGATCCTACGATGGCCATTTTTGGACTACTGGACCATTTGTTGGCGTATCGTTGGATATGATAATCTAGCAAAATTATAACGCATATATTACATATAGTAAAATATAGTAGACAATTTTATATGCCTTTTGTCCATCTTCTACAAGCATACGATATCCCTCAGCTACAGATTTCTTCAAATTAAACAAGTAAATCAGTACTTCCTGCAAATGACGTTTGTTCGGCTCAAAACTCGACATTTTCGCACGAAGAAAATATATGTTCTTGACAGATATGCAACCTTACGATAGGACGTCTTACATCTGACACTAGCCGCCATAACTTTACTCTATCCAATTTCAAACTGGGGAGACTTATTTATATTCCCAAAGCTAACGTTGTTCCTGGCATTACCGCGATCACGCAGCCGCCCACGGAACAGTGTCATTCGAAAGAAAGTCGAACATACCATGGATTGTAGCGGTTTGAAACGGATCGTGAAATGCCACGCAACAAACAATGAAGAAGTAACATCGCTGGTCGTCGGTCGAGTGACGGAACCCGTACATGTACCGAAATATCGACACGACGAATTGGGTTCTTCAGGTTGAGCGGAAGACGTCTCTTTCTCTGCGCCTCGCAACCTCCCAAGAGCTTGCAACCTACGGGTGCATCTCTCCGGTCCCG
The DNA here is from genome assembly GCA_028453745.1 of Agapostemon virescens. Lineage (NCBI taxonomy): Eukaryota > Metazoa > Arthropoda > Insecta > Hymenoptera > Halictidae > Agapostemon > Agapostemon virescens. The sequence continues at coordinate 6,994,537 of CM052095.1, read as the reverse complement.
TATCATCGAATAAGACGAGCCCCGAACAGACACCATCGCGTCGTTCGTATTTCACGTCGAATAAACGGGCACGTCAACCTGCTGCGACGAGTTATTTGCGCAGCTTATAAATCTTCCCCATTGTGTCGGCTCGCATCCCGAAGAGTGCGTTCGACAAGGGGTGTTCGCGTATCCGTCTTGATCCGCTCGCAGTGCCGCAACCTTTCACGTTGATTGCCTATATATGATCCTAGTCCTCTTAATCCTTGACATTTCGCGGTGACTTATATTCGACCGGAGTCGACCCGCAAACTGCCAGCTTCCGGTTAACCCTTAACCCCCTGTGAGCCGAAGTCTTTTCTTTAAAAAATGTTTACGACGGAAAATTAACAATTATTTTTACAGGGTGAGGCACTTAAAACTGGCCACGAGAATAACCTGCTATTGATGATAGGAAAAAATACATTAGGCAAAAATTATTTTTTATCGAGGGGCTTATTATCAGATATTACTAGTTTTTGAATGGTTGAGGCATCAAGGAGATACAAAGGTCATCTCTGTATTTTTTTATTTTAAATGGAACGATATGTAATTTTGTTTACATTGATTGTGTATTTTAAGATGAATGTAATGACCTATTGGGAAGGTCAAAAAAGGTTAAAAAAGTCAAAACAAATTTTCCAGTTTCACCCCTTTCCCTACAACATTGTGTCAGACACGCGATTAAGACTCTGAACAGAATTTAATAAATCTGTATTTTATATGCCATTTGACTATCGTTAATGTGCAATCATTGGAGAACATATAGGCTTACTATAGTTCTACATTCTCCTTTTCTTTGATCAAATAATAAATTCCAGAAAAATTCTAAACACTGCAACCGTAAAATAAATGGTAAGCCAAGGGGTTAAACGGGTTTTATTATAATTAATTAATTTTGTAGCTTTGAAGTAACAACGGCTTACAATGCACTTCTGTACATACCATTTATTGAAATTGTAAGGATGCACCCATAAATAATTATTCTACAAATTTATTTTAACGCGTTATTATTTATTATAATTATTAGTATTTATTAGTATTTATTTATTTTAATTAATGTTATTAAAAAATGGCTACAAATTTCTATGGACACATTGTCGTTACACTTATGAAATAATGGAAAATAGTCACTTTTAGTGCTCCGTAAATTAATTTTAACAATAAATTGCAACGAATTCTTCTGCGTACGGGACGCAGCCTGGAAACATATTCTTTTCATTCTTTGGAGTGGATCAATCATGTCGGCAACGTGTTTGGAGAACTAACGGCATTGTTGCTACAATCACATTGAATGCCCGGGGATAATAATGTCAAAATTCAATGGGTGAATTCAATGGCTTGAGCTCAATAAGCAATTAAACATGTTTCTTGCAATTACCCGAATTAGATGTTGAAGTTTCGACCGAACGGGTACCTTTGTGTTCGCGTATTATACAAGCGCCATCACTTAACGTGTAATTTTGACATACCATCGTTGCTTCTAACTATACGGGAAAATTTGCTTCAAAGAAATGCAATCACCAGCAAAATTACGTGATCTTTTCGCAAATAATTAATTTGAAAATTAGACTAAAAGACGTGAATTTTTCTACACTTGAGAAAAAGTAGAGGACGAGGACAAAATACATAAACGGTAAAACTTGAAAAAAACGTGTAATTATTATAAGTAAAATGACAAACATTTTATTACCTCTATATCTCTTTATCACTGTATCGTTGTTACGGAAAAGGACATTATTTATTGTAAAAGTTGTGTATGACCAACGTTGTTTCGCAAAATCTATTCTATCTCTTCCACCAATGCAATGAATCGAAGAATTGCAAAATATGAAGTAGATATAGTAATTTCAGTTGTCCTCATATTCTAGTATAACATTCTTATTATTGCACATGATCAATTGATATAATTTATACATAAGGTGTACCAAAAATGTTCGAAGTTTCTGAAAAAAAAATGATTGCTGGAAATATTCTTAGGAACCTTTTCCTTTCGCCAATTCTCGACTCGAAATTACATTCTCGAATTATCACAAAGACAAATGTAGCAAAATAAAAGATATAAATTATATTTTCTCTTCTGTTACATTTTTATAAATGAAAACTTGATTTTATTACAAAGTTTGTTTTAGATTTCAAAATAATTTATTATTTATGGGTAGCCCTAATATGTACCCTTTCATTCATCGGGTCACTGTAACCCCAAAAGGGTACAAAAGTACAAGTGAGGAGGGCAACAGAGTTACGGCAGCTATTAAATTTCAATGTGTATGTTCACGGTAGAAAATTCGATCGTTCTTCCATTGGTTAAAGTAAAGCAGCAAACGTACTTGATAACATCAAACCGAATTTGCATATGGAAGCCCCGAAATGGCTTTGGTACACTGGAGCTCGTTAAAAGGAATTAATACGGTGAGAATTTTAATTGCAAAGTATTCAGTAGACAGGTACGGCACAAAAGGGTTTACTAAAGCTCGGGGTGGGAAGCTTTACGTTAGTAGTTTATCTTGTCTCTCGCGAAGGCAACGTATGTAGGTAAATGTATATATATATATACATTTATGGAACACCACCCTTTCCTTTTTTAAAAATGCTCTTTTATTTCTTCTTTGATGATACGGATCTTTAGTCCATTCTTTGCTTAATAAACCTTACATTGTAGTATAAGCTGCTGCGTCGCTAGCTCCAATTTGAGAAACTTCCCTAGTGCCTCTTTAACCCCTTGCCTGACAACACCGTGTCAAACACGTGATGTAGAGTCTGAAACTACGATTTGCGGACAGCATTGATTTTCTATTAGCATTTGAAGAAAATTGCTGCGGTTTAAAAAATTAAAAAATGTTTAAAGACTGTTTAACACTTTACAGTCTGGTAGGTCGTTAATAGGATTTTCAATAATTGCATTGTGATTTGTAACGAAATTATATCGGTATTGAGAATGTTGATTCACAATATAAATTGTTGTCAACGTCGAGAGATTCGTCAGAAAGTTTCTTGTCCTGAACCATGGACTTTAAACAATTTTGAAGTAATTGTTGATCGATGGAGTGTCGAGGTTTACGTAAAATTAGAGTAGATTGAATGTTATCTTACTCCAATAATATTTCCGAATGAAAATCATCATTGCTTCTAAAGTTGTGTGCCATTTCAATTAGCTTTTGATTTCACTCCATTAGATCTGATCCGGGAACAAGTAACGCGAAGTTGCTATCTCTGTTAGAAATAGATTATAATGTTCGACTGGTATGTGAAACGGTAGACAATTTAATTAGAAAGGCAGGGTACAGTGGTCGCATAGCCAGGAGGAAAGCCTTTGTGAGCTAAATTAATAAATGAAAGCGATTAGAATTCGCGAATTCGCGTGTTAGTATAAAGGCGAAAACTTTTGGAATAACGTGATATTAAAACAATCAAATACTTCCTTATACATATAATACTCCATACTTAATTTTTCCCTCCACGATTATTGAAAGTAGAAAAATATTTTCATCAGAAGATTTTGAACGAATTTATTCCTTGAAGTAGGCATTGCGATGACAATTGTACGAGGTCTTATTAAATGTAGTAGTTTTATTTATTTATACAATAGATTATAGAAAATAAATAAATAAATACTACTCAATCCGTGATAAGAATATTAATCTAATGAACAAATTTTTGTTTCAATTCGAAAATATTTTAAATATACACAATACATAATTTCGAACAAGTAAACACAATAATTAAATATAATAAATCAAGCAATATTTAAAAGCACAGTACTTGTAATGACATAAGAGGGCAATAGGATTAAACCATGATGCGTTCAAATGTTTCGTTGATTGTTATTAGGATAGCCACATAATATTCCACAAACATGTAATTAAACGTCAAGTACGTGCACAATTAATTACCACGGCGAACAACAGTGTCTAAACAATTTAAAATTGTTATTAGACGCGGTAGCAACAATAAACTGTCGGTGGAAGCCGAGGATAAAGTGCGTGACACGCCACCGGGAACAATTACAAATTTCAAAGCAGTTTCGAAGACACTCGACGCCTTTCGCGAAGCATTATGCCGCTCTCTCCGTACACTTTGAAGCAACTTCTTTCTCCGATTGTTTCTAAACCTCCGTTTAAGCAGCGCTTTCGGTTTAAGCACTCGCGAGAACTCTCCCCTCTGAAAAGACCAAAGTAAGAAAATTGTCACCAAGAGGATTCTTTTCGTTTCAAGTATAATTCCGCGGAAATGGACGCGCACCTGCCGAAAGGAGTCCGTCGAGGTCAACGCAAACCGGAGTGGAAAGTGCGACAACCGAATAGAGTCGACGCCTCTCGACTTTGCTACTTAACAAAATTGACAATGTCCACGCAGCTTAATAGATATAATTACCGTCCCGGCGACGTTAACGAAGAGAGAAAGCAGCAAGGAAATGAATATATCCCGGCACTAAGTGAAATTTCACGTTGGAGAATCGCCGATGAGTAATAGACTCGAGTTACTGTAAACATTCGTTAGTCTGTTAAGTCTACGGTGCTCAAGTAGCAGCGAACTGGCATGGCAGCTGTCTATGCAATTAGAGAAACAGTGCAACCATAGTCGAAAATTATACTGTCCAGAGCGCAGAATTTACTCGCGCAAGCATAGCCCGCCTGTCTACTGTTCGTCAAATTGCTCATTTTCGCGGAAAGTACACAACAACCTACTTCCTTCTGTTTTCACCGAACTGTTTCAGTTTATTTGATTCGGCCACCTATACAGGGTGTCGTTTTCAACCCTTTCGCTACGGGCTATATAGTCGCCCTCCAAAAATCTACACGGTGCTCGTTTTACGTCTTCATTTGAAAAGGAGACTTTCTTTTGAAAGTTGCAGAAGTACAACAATATGTACCATGTACACCACGATATATTTCATCTTACGCATACGAAATTAGTTTACTATTACTTGTCCTTGCAACGATTAAATTTTTACGAATTTCTTTGACACTGTTTTAAACAGTGTTGCAGCTATTTTCAGTGGTGCCTGAGAGCCACCGTTCGAGTGCAAAGGGTTAATCTAAATATCCTGGAAAATCGTCTATTTCCACGAGAAATGGCTACATTGACGCTAACTGACATTGACTCTAAGACGCCAGTAAAAATTACAATAATATTTTACAAAACAGTGTTCATATCACGAAATTCGTCTGTATTCTATAAATTGCTAAAACTTCAACTTCAGAAAGAATAAAAGTGTCCAAAGTTCCAGAGTGTCCAAAGAGTTAATTAGTCGTCTAACTAATGAATATGTAAAAAATGAAGATATTAGAAAACGTCCAAATAATTTTTTCAACGATCCTTCGATTTTGCTAGAACGTTTTCTCTCAAGGGGTGGTATTCGATCTTCGAGGATTTGCAAGCCAAAATAAATTTGCTAATTCGAGTTGCGTAAACGTTTACATTCGCGTTCCGATTTTGCAGCAACAAACATCTCACCTCGGTCGAGGAACTGCTTCATTCAGAAGTTTCGTTAAAATTTTCCACGGCTGATGCGTTCACCCGAGGCTGTGCTGTTTTGAACTATTAGCCGAGTGTTTGGGGAAACTTCAGTCGCGTTCTCGTAAATAATACAAAGTAACGTTCAGCTGCGTGGCACGCGTCTTAAAAGTTAATTAAAACACAGGACGCAAATAAACGAAAACCATGAACGATCTCTCTTGTACGGGGGATGCGCGCGATACATTTTAAGTGAACCGTCCCATCGCGAAATTGCGTGCGCCGAGATTTCGATCAAAGACCTGCATACGTTAGCACTAATTCTGTTCCGGCAAACAGTGCAATTAAATCGCCTTTTCCGTTACACCTCGTACCGAATAAAATAGATTCAGCGCGTATGCAGCCGCGATGTGCGGTGAACTTGCGAACGCAATGGCTGCATTCACGGCGGATCGCCGTGGAGGGATCGCGTTTTATGCATGTTACCAGCTCGAGAAAAAAGAGGGCATATATGTGCGAAAGATATGGATGGTCTGCAGCAACGAATGCCATAATAATTAAAAATTGTTGCATACGTATGCCGCGCGAGCAGTAATTACGAGTTCAAGCACGCCTGTTGCTTAATTAGTAATTATATTACGACTCTCGTTTCGAGCTCCGTTCACGAGTTCGTTCTTACTCGCGCAGTCTTCTATCGGGTGTGAAGGAAACAATCTTTCGCATAAATTAGTGGAAATTCTGGATTTCGAATGTCTACTGAGGAAACACAAACTTTTCCATATAGGGTGAGTCGGTTGTTATTGGAAACAAATGTGTACGACGAAACTTGCTTGTTTTCGGGGATTGCATTATTCCATGCTCATAATTTATTTTGAAAGTGACGTAAGTCTATTTAAAAAAAAATCAAGTCAGCTACCATAATAGTTACATTTTTACAAGATCTTTTCATTCTGAGGCAACTTGTTACTAATATATTTAAAATCGTCACGATTTTGTAATACGAAAATTTGCTGGTTGATGAAGCGATGAAAAAGTCCCATTGTGAGAGTTTCAAATGGATATGGAAAATAATTATGCAATAAAATTTTATGAGGTCCCAGCTTTATGTTTCATTATCAAAGTAACAGTTGAATTATCAATGTGCAATGACTTTGTTTTAAACAACGGAACAGTACCTGTCCACAGAAAATGCGATTTTTAAAAGGCTAAGAAATACTGACGGTGAAAGAGTAAATTAGTTTAAAGTATGTTGCATGAGATTTATATCAACATGCATTGATATATATCTGACAAAATTGAACAAATTTTATAGTTCTATAAATTAACAATACAATTAACCCTCCGGGGGCAGCTAGGGTCGCGTCTAGCCAAAGCGAAATTTCACCCTTTAACCCTTTGCACTCCAAGCAATTTTAATTCCTAACTCGAGACATCTTTCTGTCTTAGAATAATTTCTTTGTACGTGGTTCTTTCCCTTTCTTGCATACCAAATTTGTTACTGTTAATCAACACTTCAATTTTTACTAACATTTTAATTGCAAACATTCGTAATGAACAATTTATTTAGAATAATAGTCTGACAATTTTCAGTGTCGCCTCAGAGGAGCCATCGGAGTGCTAAGGGTTAATTCCTTCTTCTCTAATATTTATTTTTCTCCGTTAATGCTTTGAACAATTAACGGTTCAATGATTATATATTGAAATAGGGGTTTCGGTACCAATTCCAGAATTTTTTTAGACTATTTCAAAGCTTGGGATAGTAAAAAAATTAGTTGCAAACATATACGACCGAGATTACCCGCGCAACGTGCAAAAAACATGCTGGTCCATGGAGAATTAACCCCTTGCCGTATTACGACCAGTCAGACTCGAATTAAAAAGCGAAATACAAGAATAGAGCGGTGCAAGTTCAACAAAAGGTTGAAATTTCGAAGAGTGTCAGAACTATCGGAATATTTAAGCAAGGAGGGAAGAGGAGACAGTTAAAAGCTTTTGCCCACGCGAGATGCGGAAACGTAGAAAACTGGAACAAGTATTGGCTGAAGGACGAAGCGAGAGGATGCGACCTTTGCGGAGACGAATTCGGAAGTTGGAAACACCTAACAAGAGGCTGCAATGAAATGGAAGGAAGAATCAGGATTGAGAGTGTAGCGAGTGGAGAGAAAGATAGAAGTATCGAAGCGTGGCTCGAGAAGGCGAGAAGAAGAAATGAAAAGAGGGAATTCGGGCCGTCAAAGAAAATCCTGTCGAATCAAACTTGAACCAGAAATGTAAAAGAATAGGAAAAGGTGCTATAGCTACGATAATAATAGAGGTGGACATATTAGAAATAAGGGGGAGAGAGAGAAAGAGTAAACGATATGTGGATAAAGTATGAAATTAAATTAAAGTCGTAAGTGTCCTTCCTTAATTTTCACTAATTCAGGTCAGTTATGTTCAATTAATCGACCTGACGTTATAGGCAGATTCTTCGAGAAACCTTCATTTGTGCACTCTCAACTCCTCTTTCTTGATCTGCATTCTCGAAACTTCCTAAACCCTTCGTTACGAGATTCTTAAGCTTCCTCCGATAGTTGCTTAATGGGAACTATTGTTTTTATAATCATTTCTTTTGCATCAATTAAAATTGTTTGCACTGTCACTGACATTTAGTATTACAGATAGAATTCTACAAAGGATTTAACACTTTCATAAGTGAGCAAATTTTTCGATATTAATGTGCATAGAGAAAAGTTGTTTAATTAATAATATTTCAAGCTCGTCAAAATCTTAAACTTGTCTATCTATCTATTAATTAACATTAACAATCGATCATGTCTTATTTGACAGTTGTTAAAATTGTAAGAATGTTCCCACTGAAAATTTTTAAATAAACTGTTTCATTAAAACAGATATTAACGTAAAAAGTATACAATGTTTGAATAATTACAACTTTGTCATTATTATAATGCAGTGTACATTAGTATATTTTAGTGCTACGTCGTTCAAATGTTAATACATAACTAATTAAATTCTGAAATAATTGTTGACTCAAGGATTATATGTTAATTAGAAGAGCAACTCTGAAATTAGATTATTTGGTTGATGCTTCGTATGTGATATTAAAAATATATGAAAAATGTTTCCTCATTCGTAACACGCGACACGCAACCATCCGACATGTCTGCTGCTCGACACTGCATAACCTGGGTACATGTAAACTGCAATGTTTACATTAAATTAATCTTTTTATCGCGGCTAGTAGCAGCTCACATTTTTACTTTTTAAGACCTCATCATTAAAGAATTAAATTTAACAGTTTTAGACCTCGGAATATTTTGAGAAAAACTTTAAATCAGTAATTACGTTGTACTCTTCTCAAACGATGAAATTCAAGCGACATCAGAATTATTTTTGCAAATAATAATTGTTAATTAGTTGTTAAATGTGTAAGATATTTAGAACGTACAAATTAATAGGTTTTAAAGAAGAATTGTTTAAACTGCAGCAACTGAAAGACGAAAACATCAGAATTTCTACAATAGCCATTTTCGTATGCATTTGGATTAAGAATAAATCTACCAAGCACTGAATTAGACTAATTACTACATTGTGTTGCATCCTACAATGTCACCTTATTAATAATGATAATAATATATTTAATTAAACATTGTATAATTAGAAAGATCGATACTATCATTGGTATTATTCATTATTATATTAATATTAATTATAATCATAATTATAATATAATAATCATCGCTTGTTACTGTCAACGAACGTCATTTCATCGTCTTCTAATCAAGCATCCAAAAATCTTCCACAAAGCAATGATCTCACCCTTCATAACAATATGAAAATTGTTAAAGATTTCTTAAAATTTATTAAAATTTTCTACAATTTTTCTGTTAACGTTTGCTTCAAGAAGAAAGAGTATGCGAAAAGTTTTCATGGAAAAATTCTTACAAAGATAAGAAGTGAAAGAAGAAATCGGTAACGAGTAATTTTCACTAGTCTGTTAGTTATAAATCCAACGCAAATGTAAAGTACCTTTCTCTGTGCTCTCTATCATCTTCCACTAAAATTTTTTTATCAAAGACTCGACGAAGTAGTATCACAAAATGTGTACGCTTCAAATTTTGGCCGATGTCCAATAGGAGAATCAAAGCCGAGTTTGATTCGACCGTACAGCATTTCGAAACAGTCGTTGAAAATCGGCTTTCATCTCCGCACGAACCCATAATAATTAGTTCGCCGACGAATGTTTCAACTAACAGTCATTAATTATACGAAATAATAGTCAACCAACTAGCAAACGATACACCCGTTAGATTTATGCACGCCCAGTACCAAGGCTTGTTTACACTTTGGCGGAGAGTTAAGAGCTTCACCCAGGCACTGGGGTGCCGAGTAATCGACTTTCCTGACCCAGAAAGTCAAAAGGGCTTCGTTTACTTGACGTCTCCCTCTTTTTCTCCCTTTCCCTCTTTCAGTTCGCCTTCCACCACCCCCGTTTGATTCTTACACCCTGTCTACCCTCCTTTTCTCTTCTGTCTCTCGCTTTCGCCATTGTCTTCTTCCTCTTCGCCAGCGACTCTTGGATCCGTCCGTCGGTCTCTTTTCCGGCTTTCCTTCCCTGCCGCGTCTGTTTCACTCGGTTTTCCAGGCTGGCTACCGATCCGCCGAACCAACCCCCGGAGCCCAGTTTTCCCCGTTGCAGTGTCTTTTTCTCTGTGGGAATCGAGTTGAGTCGGGTCGAGTCGGGTCGAGCACGGGTCGCGGCGGGTCGACTCGACTCGCGTCTGGATTCGGTTCCCCGTCGGAGAGATACGATCGTATAGTTAAAATCGGGCACTGACCGAAAATTTCAATATTCCGGCTCTTTCACCGACGAGAGGACCTGGAAGAAGCCAACGGATATCGACAGTTTCTAGTAGAAGCGCAGACGAGGTCGGGAGCAAAGAAACCGGGAGAGGATCAGACCACGGGTCCGAGACGGAGAAGGACGCGAAGCAGACTAACAGAGAGAGAGAGAAACGCTTTTTGTGGCGCAATACGGGTTTCTGGATCAGGAATCGGGATGATGCATCCGAAAGCGTTTCCAACTCGCCTATAAGTTCTCGGGTAAATATCTGAGGACCTTGATTCTTATTGCAGCCGGATATTGTAAGCGTTCGCGCTGCTATCCGAGCTTTCGTTTGGAAGATTGTCAGAACCCAGATGATATCGAGGATTCTCGAACGCTTTTAAATCGCGACGAGTGTCGATGAATTATATAGCTATGTAAATGTGAAACCGGAATTTTTGTACGGTTTAGTTTATGAAAATTGTTAGAGAATTGTCCTTAACACTAAATCTATCGAGCAGTAAACTTGACAAATGTATATTGTCCTATAAAACTGACAAAAATTAATTCATTTGAATTTTGTGCAATTTTTATTACAATGTATGTTGAAATAGAAAAATCCGTCGAGTCGATTTCTGCGAAGACAATCTTGTAACGTCAATAATTGTAAAATAGAAAATCTGGAAAGGGTCATTTAAACCCTTATGGTAGGTTTAGTGTTAATAAAGGTCTAGTGTATTTGATTTCGTCTTGAAAGAAGAGTATAATATTTATATTTGTTGGACTTTGTTTAAATCCTTCTATATCACGATTCTAACTCGTCGTAATATGACAAGGGGTTAATACGAAAAGGAAGACAATACGGTGTAAGTTACTTTTGTGCAGGGTAGGTTGTGAAGAAAATTTCGAAATCAATTTAATTTTGATTTAATGGTACCATCGATATTTCTCCAGTATTGCTATGGAGTTTATTGACACATGAAAGGCCACTTCCTTGTACTCCAGTCTGTTTCAGCTTCAGCGTTGGTGGTTAGTTGTCGTGCTGCCGTCGCTCCACTAGTTGCCGCATTAACGACGCGTTCGTGACAATGTTGTCTACTCAGCTGTAAACTAGACACAACGCAATGAATTTTCGGAGACGAAACAATTGCCGAACGAACTCCTTATTGCTTTCCTAGTCTCTGAACATTTCAATCATTTTCAGAAACTGCCGAAAAAATACAAAGAAATAAAATAAATACAGCGTTAATATTCGGACGCCATGACACTTCTTTCGTTTCTACTGTTATATCTCCACTGTTAACCCCTTCCCGTGCCATATAGTCAATTTTACGCGTTACTGCTGTTGAGGAAGTAAAATCTAATCCTTTTACTTTTATGGATATTTATTATAATATCTAGACAATTTATTATAAATTGTAATAGATAATAGTTTCAAAAATTTTGGCATTCTTCCACACTAGATCAACGCGTATACAAATTCCCAACGACATTAAACTAACGTGCTGTTGTTATTTATTTTGTATTTACATTAATCTATGTAGCAATGGTAAACGTTGAAAATATTAACGAAAAAGATCCCTTAAATTATGCACATTTATATGTGGCAATTGCAAACATTGAAATGGTCAAAGAAGGTCTCTTAAATCGTGTACAATAATTCAGAAACACTTAGGGACCCCTGTCGTTTTCAACTGTAATAAAAAGCAAACATTTAATGTCATACAGTATCTCAGAAGATAATTGTATAATTATATTGTGATGCTCGCGGAAACGAAGCAATTACAGATGATTTCAGACAGAATTTATTAACTGCAAGGATAAATGAAAGAACGACGACGGGTTCTTTGCAGATCAGTTTCCCGAGTGTTCTCAAATGTTATTAAAAGCCTGTCCCGTCAATATAACGACCGATTTCTCGCAACCTCGTTCTTTCTGCTTTGTACGGTATAATGGAAAAGGAATTGCACTTCCCGTTTGGTTTGCCCGGTAAACTATTCCTGATAGTACTCAGGCATTCTTTAAGACGTCAAACGGGTAATAAGAAAACTTGAAAAGTGATTCCGCTGTTATACAATACCAATAGTTGTACAATTATCTTGCATTGTACTACGGGAACGTAATACGAGCCACGTTTACTTATTCCACAAACTTCAACGAAGTTAATTCCTCCATCTAGTTGAACTAGAACCTCAAACTTCGCGCAAAGATAAGATTGCCGGAGCCAGCATTAGGCGAAATGATTACAATGCAATTGCATATGTGTTGACACACGTGTATAGCAATACAGGTACCAGCTTCGGTAATTAAATTGAGGACATGGGAGAGTGAACAGGCTGCCTATCTCGTTTATTATAGAGTCTGGTTAATTAATTAACCGTAATTAAATAATAAAGTATATAAGGAAATAAATATTTATTTAATCTTAGTATTTAATGATTAAATAATCAACCCGTCTTGTTTTATTCTTCAAATCGACAAATTGTGTTTCATTTAATCCTAGGTTCACAGAATCCGACTAATTATTGTATTTTAAATTTACGATTACTAAAATTGTAATGAGGCATCCGTAAAGAATTATTCTGGAAATTTATTTCCTTAAGTAAATATTGCTAAAACAATTTTTAGAAACTTGGATAGATATATATTTATTAATTTTATAAAGTAACGTAAAATAATTGGTTTCATTTTTGATTTGTTCTATAAACCTTCGTTAAATTTTAACAGGTTAGTTAGATATACTTGACAGTATCTTTTTAATAAACTTACAAGTAAACATTCATTATAATATATTACATAGACTAAACTGTGTTAATGCTGCAATTCATTTCGTTTCTTTTTTTTTTTTTGGAAAATGGATAAATTTTTGTTAAGGGGAAAGTTTGAGGTTTAAAAATAATATTGTTTTTTCAAAAACTTCAATTGTCACGTTTAAGTCAAATTGACTCATTTCAGGTAAAATAGTTGTACACCTAACATTGGGCAATCTAGTGCTAAGTAGTTTCTAATTGAGCTATATAATCAAAAGTTAAGGGGTGACCTACTATTTATAATGCTGTCGAAAGTATACTGTAACGGAGGGAGAAAAAAATGACCGAGGGAGGACGAGGATGAGAGAAAGATATAGCGGCTGAAATGGGGTTAACGGAAATGATGGCGAGAAACCTGAAGAAGAAAGTAGAAAAACAAGAAGAGGCCAGAGCTTATATAAAAGTTGGAAGAAAACACAGAAGCTGTCGGTGGCGGCTGAAGGAGGCGCGATGATGGCTAGACTTGGTGGTGGTATTAAGTGCTCTTTTACAGGGCACAAACGTCTAGGACGATGATGAAAGCGCTCCTTTATTACTTTCTCGCCGTAGGTGCGATTTGAATTTCAAGGGAATGCTGGTCTACCATGTTGATTTCGCATAAATGGAAAAATGAATGATGTTTTGTCACCCCCGTGCCATTCCATTCGGCATAAAAATCCACTCTGGTGTTGTTTCTTCCGTCGTAGTTGACGATGGTTCAAGTCGACCATTAAGCGGTCAAAAGTAATGCAAGTTTCCATCTGGATCACTACCACGTGATCAAATTACCCTTTTCAAACTCTTTATTTTGCAATTATTAAAGTTGCGAAATTGCCTTTGCAGAAATCGATTGAATGAATTTCTTTATTCTAGTAAAAATTGCAGAAAATCTAAATTAATGAAATCTTGTTATTTTTATAAGACTATATATACTAGCCAATTTTAATGCTCGGTATGTTTAGTGTTAATATGTGGTCATAGCATGGCAGCTGTCCTATACCAGTCTGCAAATATAAAATCGGAAGTTGCCCATACGTGGCACTAGCTGTCTATGTAGTTACCGTCAAACCGCGTCATTGACGCCATTTTCTTGTTCTGACATCTGATCAAGATTTTCAACTCACAGTTGAAGTTTCCTACAACAGCATAGTTAATAGCATATTAAAATAGTTCCAGTTTTCCCCCGCTGTGGATAGGTCTGCGATACGTCGATCATCATTGAGTGGAGTACAATTAGTTTATTTCCCATTTTGAAATGAAATACTTAGCTTCGATCTTTACTCAAGCTCGTAACTAATTCTTAGGGCCAAGCATCATGCCCATAAATATCTCAAAACGACGGTGTACCACTTGATCGCAGCACAGACCCAGACACGATGTCTAGACAATTCTAAACAGGTGTTGTTAACTAGAAATTACTTTAACGATGAAACGTTGCCAGCAGCAACCTGGTGTAGCCATGGGACCAAGCATGTACTAAGTACAATCAATATCGCGTAAACGGTATTCGAACCACTTGTAAGTACTTCGGAAAGTGTAATCAAATTCTTGTTAATTATACGTGTAGCTTTCGTATGTAGTGGAAGAAATAATTGCTCAAACGGTGACACTTAGCGGTTATATTATATTGGATTGTTCGGAAAGTAATTTCGTTTATTTTTGTAAAAATGAAAGACAATTTTCGTATAATCAACAAATATTTTATTAAATTATATATTGGCCATTCTGGTCCAATACCTTTTGCCATCTTTCTGGTAGTAGCATGATTCCACGCTCATAAAATTTTTGGTCTTTGCTGGCAAAAAACTGATCGAGATGGTTTTTGACCTCCTCATTTGAAGTGAAGGTTTTACCGTCTAAAAAATTTTGCAGTGACCAGAACAAATAATAATCCGAAGGTGCCAGATCTAGAGAATATGGTGGGTAGCAAAATGGGACGCAAAAATTCCGTATTTATGTCAGTTTTGCTCTTAACTGCATACGACCGTAAAATTTTCAATTACAGTAACGATTGGCTGGATGTTTCTATCGTATCGTACTTTTGTTTAATATAATGCGTTCATAAATACTTGAAATTTTTATTGATCACTTAGGTCGCAAGGGATATACGGTCTCATCCTCGTCGTAAGTAAAAGCAAACGTGAGTTACTTGTCTACTATAGTTGGAGTTACCATAGTCACGAGAGCAAAGCTTAAATCGAGTTTGCTCGGGGTATCGAATTTCTACAGAAGTGCACTCCCTGGTGTGCAGCTTGAGATCGAAAGACTTACCAAGACAATATCGCTTTAGTTGGTGATCCGCTGTATGTATCACATAAATTTATTTGATAGCAACAACAGGTATATGTATACCGGCGTTTGCTATCCCAATTGTATTTCAACGACGGGAGAAAGAAATTTAAAGCGTGTAATGATATCTCGATATCAAACTTACTGGCTATTTTATTTCTAAAATTTCCTTCGCCTACAATATTATCTATTAAGTGTGCAAATTAATGGTTGGACTTCCCTTTTAATCAGTTGCAACTTCAATTTATGTTCAGATCTCTAGTTAATTAATTTAATAAGTAAATGATATGTGATGCAAGTGATGTATGCTCGTGATTTGTGGATCATTAGACAGTATATTAGATACTACGACATGTTTATAATTTAGGACTCGTAATTTTTATAATTTAATACTCGTCAGCTTGGCTGGCAAGTTTTGATGCATCCTCCGCATAGACCAGACCTTGCATCATCAAATTTAGAATGATGGCTCTACCCCAAAAATGGCAAAAGGTCATAGATAATAATGGCGAATGTATACTCGAATAAAAGAGACATTTAATCAAAAAATGACAAAAATTTCTCAATACTTTTCCGACTATCCAACATTTGAAATATTTTCAAAAAATCTCGTCCGCAAGGGGTTGATTTGTAATACATCACGCAAGCGACGGCATTGTGGCAATTTACATTAAAGCGACACGGTCGTTTCAGAATGTTGAACGTGAAATTGAATGTCTAATTCAGTAAACGTTCCGTTGGCATTGTTTTCGTCGTTGACGATGATTGCGTACGGATGCTGAACTTCCGTGTCCTTAAACTAATGATCATTCTGTCTACTAGAGAATGTGCATAGGAAATTCTCGGAAACTTGAAGACGCATACGTAATTTAGTTCGAACTTCTTGTTCTTGATTTTAATTAGCGCCCCGACAATTAGGCGAAGTTTGCCCCTTAATCGATAGTCGGAGTAACTCGGAGTCTTATCAGACTTGATATTCATGAAGGAATGAAGCATTCGCGTGGATGCTCGGCGAACTATTGCCATCTTTCGAAGAGGAACGAACTTTGTTCTGTTCCAACGTCTGCTGCTGGAACAGACAACTTCCATACCGACCAACGGCTCGCATTCTCTCTGGTTAAAGTAGGAAATTATCTTCTTCCGGTTTAATAGTTACAACATTCGCCGTGAAGAGCGACGCTTCTAAAGTTTATCAGTTATCTGTTAATTTTCTGTTAGCAGAAAATTTTTACTTGCTTTTCTATCATTAATAAACGGTACGAGTGCATTTTAATTTATTAAACGTGAGTCCGAAACACGTTTCCCTGTAGCTCTTTTAGATTGCTAGAATTTAAAGAATTATTAATTGTCAACTTTAAAAATTTTTTCTGTTTCAACTGTAAAATAAAACATTTCTCACAGAAAAGGATTCTACAAAGTCCTAGAAATACTGTGTTATATTAGTAGTAATAATTAGTAATAATTTTTAAAGAAAATTAATCAATTTTAATGCGACAAGTTTTCAGACATTTCTCAATTTAATTTTTGAAAACTGAAAGGCTCAGTTAAAATCGATTAGATGTAAAGTTTTGTCATTTTTTGTTTTGTCAACTTTGTCAACTCAAAACTTGTTAGAAATGGCGGCTAATAGATGGCGACACGTATTGAAATAAAACCAGCGTCAGTTTTAAGGGATGCATGCTACAGGGTTCTCAACATTCGGTGCATTTATTTCAGCTCATGAACGGTTTAGTCCAAAGTGCAACATTGTTGCTGTACATATATTAAATGATAAATTGAAATACCAACAGGAAGAAAGAAATAGATGAATTTGTAGACATTGTCTAAGAAATTGGCAAAAGGGATGAACCATCGCGGTTCGTCAAGGGCCGAAATAACTTTGTAGCTACCAAATGTGGTAAGAGTCGCCGAGGCCGAAATACCAAATTCGGGAAAAGCTGCAGGGAATTATAGTTAGGGGAAACTGGTTGAAACTGGATGACTCGGGTCTGCAAGATGTTATCCCCATCCTGAGAAACCTTGGCCAATCCACCACCACCATTAGCTCCAGCAATTATAGAAAACAGCGAATTAGAAAACACAAGGGAAAAGGAAAATTAAAAATAAAATAAAAATTAAAGAAAATTAAGAAAATTAAAATAAAAAGCAAAGAAAAATTAGGGAAACGGGGCTGCTGAGTATCAGACGCCGGTTGAGGATGATACATGGTATGCAGGGAAAAGTTATTTATTTAAATTAATTATACATGGTATACTGGCCAAATGTGCCAGATATATTCGTCGCCTAACGGTTCTTCTCGACCATGCCATGAATGCCACGATGTTCCCGAACAATCTTCATATTGAGGAGCTGAAAAAGTGTATAAGATCCTCGAATGTCCTTTGGCGGTGATATAGAAGGAGTAAAGAAAAGGAGGAAGCGTTTCTCATTATAGGCCTGCTAGAGAACTAAAGTAACCTAGGTCCTGCCTCGGATGCTGGGATATTGGCAGGCAGTTAAGGATAGTATATATAGGAATCGGTGATGAATCAAGTAGCAGCGAGAAAGGGCGTTCAAGTGTCCACCTATCCATCTGTTGGCGAGTGTAGAAGGTAGACCCGCCGCAGTCCAATTTTCATTCTTGAGATGGCCACTTGTTCTTTACTTCGTGCAGTGAAGGTCGTTTTCTGGTTCCCGAAGGACTTCTCTGTGATATTTATTGCTACCATCGAGAACTTCCTGTTTCCATTCGTCTTCCCACTGTGAAGTCAGTCTATTGTTTAATTCCCTTATCAGATCTTCTACGTACAGTTTATCTCCATCAGTCGACGCTGTATACTTCGTATACAATGATTGTATTTTAAAAATCGTTAAAAATAGCTATTTTTACTGGTGCTCACTATTGATACCATTCGAGGACAAAGGGTTAATGTACATTTTTCCTTTGCACAAAGACTCGCAGCCTACACATCTCTGTCTAATTGATAAATTAAACCTTTATCTTAACATTTATTTTATATTTGCAGTGATTAGAATTCTTTCTAGTTTATAATTTTATAAAAGAAAATTTATAACTGTTGTATGCCTATATGTTCTCCAACGGATGATAATTAAATACTATTTTGGTATAAGGGAGATGTATGAATTATTTGCAGATATATTACATTTACATATTAATTGTTAATTAAATTTCCGTTTAAATAAGTAATGTAATTATCGATTCAATCAACAATTAAATACAAATTTTGCACGTCTCAGATTTACATATCGCGATTAAACGAAACACTTGTTCGTTATTAAAATTGTCAGGTAAATATTTCACTTGCAACGGTTAATAATTTCTTGTATTAAACATTGGCCAACTGTTAAATAAAGAATACTGCAATGGAAAATTAAAAATTGAACGAATGCTTTGTAATTATAAGGGGAACAGGAGAAGTGGTTAATTTGAATTGCAAATAGAACTGCAGTGCCAACAGAAATGTTCAACGAGATGTAACGCGTTACAGAAAAAGAAAACATAGTTCCGCGGGGGAAAGGAAATCTGAATTTCCCATAAAAAAAAGATACCACCGTGGATTCTTGTATAAACTGTTTATAATTGACGACTGTAACACTGCTTAATCATTCTTTATCCAAGGAACATACGCGTCGTGAAGTATTCGCATAAACTTAAGCCAAACGTACCCACTGATTATCTAAGATCTATTATGCGCATGCATTTGAATTTCTTTTACCTATAGTCGTTCTCCTTCACAAGGTAAACACATTTACACGACCATTATTATCACGTGTATTCGCGTTACAACTGTTCTTTTTATTCTGTAACAAAACATGAGCTCAAGTTGTTGCAGTATTATCAAACGGCATATTTCATATTTAACTATTCACGCTCAATGTTGATGTAAGTTTAAGGCACATTAATTTCATCCATCACAGAAACATGAAAGAAAATTTTTTACCCGACAAAAAGTGAAATTATGCACTTTTGCAAGTTGCATATCTGAATTAAAGTGTGTAATTGTATTTAATTCCTTGTCATACCATTCTTTTTGCAACTACTTATTAACTTATTAACAAAACTCTTGTAAATGAAACAGGAAAATTGTACTTAGAATAATTATTTCTTAAACAACGAAAGAAAAATAAAAAGGTAATTTTGAACTGACTGCTCAATGAATAATTTTCCTTAAACAACGAAGAAACATAAAAAGGTAACTTTGAACTGATTGCTCTTTGAATCATTTTTGTTTAAACAGTGAAAGAAAAACGAATAGGTAACTGATTGTTCTCTGAATAATTATTTATTAAACAACGAAAGAAAAACAAAAAGGCAACTATGAATTCATTGCTCTCAAAATAATTTTTGTTTAAACAATGAAAGAAAAACGAATAGGTAACTTTAGACTGATAGTTCTCTGAACAATTTTGCCTAGTTATTCAGTGATGGAAATAAATACCGCCGTCGACTTCGTGCATCCGAAAATATTGACAGAACTGCATTGACAATTGAAAGTTTCAACAAAAACGAATTTTTAACTACTGTGCCATTCTTAGAGAAAATTGGAAGTACACTAATTGGCGTTTCAGTAGGGCTCGAACGAGTTCTAGAACTTTTTAATAAGCTATATTGGAATCTATTACATGTGGAACTTTATAAAAAAGTTTTCGTATTATAAGTTTCAATGCGAATAGCTAGAGAAATATTTTTTAATATAAATTTTTAATAAACATATTTCGTTTGACAATATTGTGAAAATTCTCCGACATAATAACGAATACTGAAATCTAGTCAATAAATATTAAACCATATTAAATAATAATTCCAATTAAATTTTAAATTGATGCTCTAAATATATTATTTATTTATAATATCCTCTTAGTACATTATTTAGTTAACTAAATCATATTATAAACGATGCTGCGTGTTGAAATATTTCATTCACTGATACAAGAGAATTGAGTAACATAACAGTAAATAGAAGTATACTTATTTCGATTATTATGATGTTGTGTACACTAGATCACAGACTTTCTATGATTATTATTTATTTAAATTATGTAAGAAGATTAAAAACTTCTATACTCTATAATGTTTCATTTAAAACTGATCCAAATATTAAGTTTTAACTCAACATTTTACACTTGACACTTATATTTACTTGACCCTACTTTATAAAAATAACCAGAATTTGTTTATTCAAATTATTAGCCATTTTTAAATTCCTTGCACTACAACATCCAGTCAAACTCGTGAGGAAGATTCTAAGACTCAAATAAATATATAAATTATTAATTTCCTATTGAACGAAATAAAAATCTGCTTTATTTATAGGAGTCTATAAACATAGGACAAGTGTAGGCATACAATAAATATAAATACGAAATAAAAATCTGCTTTATTTATAGGAGTCTATAAACATAGGACAAGTGTAGGCATACGATAAAAATAAAAACGAAATAAAAATCTGCTCCATATATAATAGTCTATAACTTGCTTTCCTTCTGAAGAATTGCTGAATGGCAAAGAAAACTCTGCTCAGTATCTATGCAAAATAAATTAAAGTGCAAGTAATACGAATCCATAGAAATAAATTGATTAACTAATTACAAGTAGGGAAATTTTTACAATTTCCATAATTATAAATAAAAAATTCTCTGGTAACTAGAAAATGTAGTGGATGCGAGAGAGAAGGAAAGGTTTCGTCTTGGGCCTGGCAGAGGACTCGTCGGTAGCGCTGCCAAGCAGGCCCTGCCTTAGCCTCTGGTGTATCCGAAGGTAATTAAAGATGGTGTCTATAGGAATCGGTGACGGACAAAATAATGGCGGGAAGGGGCGTCCCATTGTCCGTCTGTCGATCTGCTGATGAGTGCAGGAGGTAGCCGCCCTCCTTTGCCAATGGTCAACGATATCTGGACGAGTTCATTCCCACGATGATGAACGTCAGTATCCAGGCAGCACGACGGGCATGTCGTGCAGTAAAGCTTACTCGATGACGTTGTCGTATTGATGAAGCTGCTCCCTGCTACAAGTTTCGTATCGTCGCACGTATGATGCTGAGACGACGTCGTAATCGTGAGAGCTTCGTTGATGGACCAATGTCACCGCATGCACGATACTGTGGCGTTATCGTAGGACATTCGATCATTGTGAATGCATTTAATGCTCGCAACAGTTCAATGTTTACCGTAGAAGTCCAAAGTTGAAGGTATTCAGAGTGCTAGAGGATTTCTTGGTCTTGTGACTGTTCTGAATTTACAGAAGGATTAAAATGTTCAGAATGTGTTTCTGGTGGCGGTTGAAAACTAGATGGCTAGATACTACTGGGTATACTACAGGGCCCATCGGTTAGGCTACTTAGAAAGCCCTCTCCCAGACGCTGGAATATTTAAGAACCGGTGATGAGTCAGATAATAGCGGCATAGGACGCCTAATCGTCCATATGTCCACCTGCTGGTGATCCTAGAAGCACAGCTGCCATATTGCGCCCTTCCACTAACCAACGATACGTGAATTAGTTTCTTTCCACTATGATCCACGTTAAAATTCAGGTTGGGCAACGAATGTCATGCTGTAAAGCCCATTCGATAATGGCATTGTTTGTTGTCCGCAATAATTGTTGATCAGCGCTTCAGATCTTACAAAAATGTACGAAAATGGCTCGCTGGCTGGTGTGCCTAAAAATAGGAACAGTTTTTTGGCTTGGCATCCACAAATTGTTAGAAAGATCGAAAGATAGCTACTGATGGTACAACTTCGAATAAAATGTTTTGTATATACATAAAATAAATTGTAAAACAATAAATTGTATTACGTACCTGGTAGATGCGGCTGTCCTGGTATAACAATTGATTTTGAACTTCAAAATGGCGCGTATGCAACGCCGATGATCCTCCGGAAGGTTTTAGACCTCTGGATGTTGAGGTCCGGTCTCACTAGGAGACGGATGACGCATTCTGGCGTATTAAAAAATAACAGCCAACCTCCGGATGTTGGTTCCCAAGTTGTATTGGTCTTTTGCTTGCAATCGTCGTTTCCCTCTGGCTTTCATGTTGCGTTGCGTTCATTGTCGGAGTCACCAGTTTGGAGGCGGTTGAAAAATAATGTAGTGGGAGGAGAGAAAAGGAAAGGGAGCGTTTCTCGTTCTAGGCCAGCTAGAGGAATCGTCGGTCAAGCTATCTAGCAGGCCCTGCCTCAATCGCTGGGATATCGGGAGACAGTTAAGAATGATATATACAGGAATCGATGACTAATCAGGTAGTAACGAAAAAGGGCGTGCAATTGTCCATTTATTGGCGGGCGTAGGAGGTGACTGCCATGAAAATATTCGAATGCGTTATTTTTACGGGTTTCGTGAACGTAGTGTTAATAATATATAAATTGAAAAGACAATGTTTATCATAATGATGATTTGTTTAATATTCTTAGATCTCGCAGACCCAAAACGTAATAATGCATTTTAGAGATTATGGTGAAAATTGGTTTTCAAGTTTGGTAAACGGCTATTTTATTATTATTATATTGTTACGAATTATTATCACTAAAAATTTTACAAAAGAGACTCGGTGATGGATTAGGTAATAGCAGGAAAAGGCCATCTGTTGGTGAGCAAATTGTCCATCTGTTGGTGAGCGTAGGCAGTAGAGTCTCCACAAATGCAATTTACAATTGCAATGTGAGATCATACTATAATAAGGGATAGTACTTACACCGGGAACATATTCAGATGCGAAAATCCGATTTCGATGAAACTTATGGGAGCTTATAGTTCTTTGAAAAATATTTGACACTTGTTTTTTTATTGGCATCCACCATCCACTTTGAAGGAGTGAAAACAGCCCTTAGTCAAGAATTAGAGATCAGATCCGTCCAAATTGCAACATTTTTGGGTACATAGATATTAATTTAAAAATTCTGAACTATATCGTAACCATTAACAAACACTGAGAGTAATTATTCCTTACCAAGCAGAGATATTTGCGAACTGGCTCGGCGAAAAGATGGTAATTTGTTCGGAACGCCCGTCCTATTAACTTGCAAAGAAAGTCAGAATTTCTCGCGGAGAGGATAAATTGGCCAGACAACAGTTCTTTTTAAAAGAAGGGTGTCTTTCTATCTAGACTTTTATGTCGCCTTCACTTTTAGGTTATTAGCGAAACCATAGTGAACGTAAGAATAAATTACATTACTTGATTTGTCAATTTGACTTCTCTAATAAATTCTAGTCGATCTTGTATTTTATTATTTTTTAAATTACCCTCTAGTGAAGATTCTTTAGAGTAGAGGAATATTGAGTGGTTAATTTTAATTTACTGAAATCAAAATTAAGAACACACATACTAGAAATAATACGAAAATCGTATAAACATCTGGAAATGAAATCTTATTATAGATGTAATCAGCAATTAATGTAAATGTTCGACGTTACGTACCACCGAATTAACTGAATATCATGGTAATAGATTTGTGGGTAAGTCGCGTGAAGCCCCGACACCCAAATTCCACGATTATAAGAAATCTATCGGGTTGTAAATCCGATTACGCTGAGCCACGGAATTGATAGGTATCGCTGGTCCGTTAATTAAAGATGAACGGCTACTTTATTTGAATATTGTGTGTTTAGAAATATTTGCAGATAAATTATACAATATCTAAGTATAAGAATATTTGTAGTTGGTCTGGATCCATTAGCCGTTCGCCTTCAATAAATCCCATAAAAATACAGTGAATCACTTTAATATTCGGACACTATACAATTTTCACTTTGCCTTATTGTAATTTTGTTCACGATGAAGAAACAAAAAAATTAATTCTAAATTACATTACTGTATAGGGTCTAGTTAATAAATGCATAATTTTTATTTATATAATTACTAACGTTTACTAAGTATTCTATTTTAAACGAAACAATGTCTAGTTTTAACGTGACAATAATATTCGGACACCTCGGAATGTAACAATTTGCGTGAGCTAGTGCGATTGTGATGTATGTTTACAAACATTACAGTCTGCCTAAACTGTCTCGAGCCTCAGAGAATCAGTTGTGTTTAGATATTCATTAAGTTCACTGGTAATAATCGGACGTAAGAGAAACACTTCATACAACGTACGCCAACTTGTCATTTTTTACAATGCAAAAGGTGAATCGTAAAGGAAAATTGCAGCAATGCTTAAAATTAGTAAAAGTATAGTGTGAAATATTATTAAAAGATTTAAGTATGAAGTTGTTTGGGGATGTATCTCAACATTTGGAACGGGTGAATTAATTTTTATTGATAACATAATGGGCAAAAATGTATAGCTGAACATTTGAAAAAATAATTTACGTAAAAGAGCAATAAAAATGGAGACTCAGAATACATTGAAGTATTGTCAAGATAATGACCCGAAGCATAAGGCACGTATCGTACAGGAATATTTGCTATATAATTGTCCAAAATTATTGCAACCGCCACCTCAGTCCCCATATCTGAATCCTATAGAAAATTTATGGGATGAACTAGACCGACGAATTAGAACAACTGCAATAACATCTAAAGAAATTGTTGCGACGGCAACACCGAAGGTTGTACGTGCCTAACCCCGCAGTCAGAATTTTGTAAAGACATACAATAAAAGGGCAGGTAGAAGGCGCGACTTACGACCGCGCCGAACACGGACAATTTTGACTCCGACGAACGTGAACAGACCCACGTTCAACGCACGTGAAGACCAGTGGACAAACCCTGCAATAAACGACGTTAATCCCTTATCGACACCATTTCCTAGTCCTTCCGAGACACTCCGTCAAGCACCAACAATTTCCCACTCCTTCAGATATACCCCCACAAGCACGCTCTTTCCATCATTCCTACAACCAATTAAAAAACGCTAAATTCCTCCACCAAAAACTACCCTCAACCAATGACGACAAAACCGAGGTGACAACGGACAGAATGCGACAAGAATCGACAGATACAAAAGAGAACACAGAGATAACACGAAGATACCAAACTAGATCTCAGAGACAACACGAACAAGAAATCGCAAACAGACGAATACAGACATCACGAACAGAACAGAAATCGCGACACTGTACAAAGTAAAAATAAAGAAAACCGCAACCAAAGACTATCGTGTAATTATTACGCGAACAAAGGTGCTCAGTGACGATACCGTACACTGAGAAGAAGGTATCACCGACGTGACACCTTCGCATACAACAGAAATGTTAAAAGAACGACTGAAAGAGGAATGGAATAATATTAGTACAGAATATTTGAAAAAAATAATTTGCAATATGCCTCAACTATTAAAAGAGGTAATTCGTCAAGAAGGATATCCTACACGATATTCAATTACTTTTCGTTTGTAAAAATTAGTACAAAAACTATCAGTTTTAAAAAGTGTCCGAATATTACTGTAACGTTAAAACCAGACATTGTTTTGTTTAAAATAGAATATTTAATAAACGCTGGTAATTATATAAATAAAATGTATACTTTTATTAACCCCTTGGGTACGGATTTATTTGAGAAAATATTTGCATGTGGAACGGAAATAATTTTTGGTTGCTTGGAGTAGTATGTAAAGGCAGTACATTTTACGTAAGAATGTATTTATTTCTAAAATATTGGTGACATATGTAGTATTAAGATGTCTTCAACTAATTAGAATTGCAAAACAAAAATAAATTAATAACAACAAAATAAAACTAAATGAAATGTACCTAAAAGTTTAATTTTTGGTTTGACGTCTTAGACACGTCATCCGCTCTTAGGGGAAAAAAGTGAATGACGTGTCTCAGACGTCAAATGTACCCAAGGGGTTAACTAGACATTAAGTAGGAATGTAATTTAGAATTAATTTTCTTTTTCCTTCATAGTGAAGAAAATTGCAATGCGACCGAATAGTCGCATCACTAAAATAGTGTCCGAATATTAAAGTTACTCCCTGTAACTTTTATCTTGTAATTATTCGCAGCAGTGTATTCGAACAGGCCGTAGCCTCGCGAACGTGCACAGTCCGACCCCCGTGTGTGCGAGTACAGGTAGGGGGGCACGGGTACGGGTATGGGTACTCGGTACGGGTACGAACCAGGTAGAACGGATACCCGTGAACTGTGCACGCGCGTGGGTAGGGGTAGCATGGCGCGTGGAGCTGCGCCGGCTTACGGCTGTCACTTGTCAGTCTGCCGCGGACGCTCGTTTGGCGTGGGTCGTGTGTTTCGTTCCGTTCGGTTCTGTTCGGTTCGATCGGTCGTGGCTGATGTGTTTTGGTCGTTCCGGTGCCGCGAGTGATTGCCCGTTGCAAAAATAAAGATTAATGGTGATCGTAGCGAGGAAGAGCGTTACGGAAGACGCGTCGTCGCGTCTCGCCGCGGTGCTCACACGACGCGACAGTGTCCGTTACCGATCCCGACGTCCGTTCGTCTCTTCTCTTTAAGTTCCCGCGTTTTTCGAATTCGCAGCTATCTCGCGTGTTCCTCCACCTCCCCCCGATTCCCTTCTTCGCCAAGCCTTGCCTTACCGTTCAGCCGAGCGTGTGTACGTACCCGGCTCTGTAACCTCGAGCAGCTCTCCGTGTGTTTCGTGAAAAATTGTGTTTTTCCTGTGTTCGGTGAAACTTGTTTGTGTTCTTCTTTGTGCCATTGGATTACCACGAAGCGTGGAGTTAGCAGCCCTCCTGTCCAGGGACACACGCAGATCCGAGTGAGTACAATGTTTTGTTTACAAGTTTCATTTCGACCGTCAGTGTAATTACCAGGTTGGTGCACCTGAAATGTCGGGCTGGTTCGTTCAACCTGCCCGGGACCGATCCAATGATATTGTGCTCGCAGGTAATCAAGATTTTATGCGGTTTCCGCGATTAACGCAGCTAATCGATAGGCTTTGTTGCTGCCTTCTTGGAAGATTATTTTGTGTTTGGTGAATTTGTAAGGATTTCAGGTCTGTGATTTGTTGTTGGGATTGCTCACTGTTTCTGAAAATGAAATTTTTTATTTATATTTATTTTAATTGAAATCGTTGTGAAGTACTTCCGGTAGTATAAATACAATTCTATTGGAGTAAAAGCAATTTCATTAATGAAGAAACAATTTTATTAATGTAGATGCAATTTTATTGATACAAACACCATTTTATTACTATAAATACAATTCTATTAGTATATACATTATTTTATTAGAATAAATATAATTTCATTAGTATAAATACAATTTTGTTAGTGTAAATATAATTACATTCGTATAAATAAATTTTATTTAGTTTTTGGAGAATTTGTAACTATTCCAGGTCTGTGGTTTGTTGTTCGCATTGCTCACTGGTTTGGCGCCTAACTTCCTGATTTAGGAGTGGATGAGTACAGTAAAAATGTTTTCTGATTTTTTAACCCTTTGCACTTTACCTTATGAATATTTTTTTGCAATTTTTATTGCAATTAAATTTACAGCAGTTGCATCATTAACCATTATACGTGATAGTGTGGCAAATTTTAGTGGTGCAAAGGGTTAATATGCCGAATAAATTTATTAGACTTTGATATTGTGTTGGTTTTCTTTTTGAACTTTTCTAAATGACAATGGAATTTTTTAGTACGAGTTACGGTGGAGTGAGGGTAATTAAAGCGTTTTGAAATTTTGAGGAGACAGTTTTGCTTTTAGGAGATTTTTTGAAACTTGTTTAACTCGGTGCAGAAATAAATTGGCTTTGCGTAATAAGTACTGCGGTTTCAGAACAGATAGCATTGTGCGAGTAGAGATGCGAGGAAGTACGAATTATGAGGAAATTATTTCGTTTTATAAATTTGTTGCAAGAGAAGAGTGTTGGGTAACATTTTGCAATTTGTGCGGTTGCTTCGATTGTTTATAAACTTCGATTCACGGGCTGTCATTCAAAATATAAATAATCCTGAGCTATAAAACAAATTTTGAATATTGTCATTTTTATTTAGATTCAGATTCTTTTAATGTAGAGGCATGCATATGAACTTTTATTTGTGCAATTTAGCCTTTTTTTAAATTTCTCTAAATTATGTGATTATAAATTATGTTAGCGTATAAAGGTTTAAGTATTATTTACTGGAGCAATAAGAGGAACAAGGGCGCCAAATTCAGTGTAAAAATTATTCAAACGTGGACCTGACTTTTTATCACAGCAATTTCTACTATTGTTTGCTGCTACGATAATGTTATAACAAATAGCTATAATGTTTTGGAACTGGCTGTAACGTTATAAAAAAAAAATAGCTACATCATTATAAAATAGTAGCTACACTTTTAAGGAAAATATACAATTTTAGAAAACGACATTTCAGGTGTACAATCTTGTAACAAAAATCTGACGTTCCGAAAACAATAGTGAAAGTGCAGAATTCGTCAGCCCAGTATGTGCAAAATTGTATATTATTCGGCTGCAAATAATGAACTGAATTCAGTGGATAGTTGTTTTTTCTGTGGGAAGAAAACAAAAGAGAAGGCATTCTTTTCTTTACTCCTCGATTTTTGACCGAGACGCGTTTCCATGTTCTGTCTGACGCTGAAAATAGACATTGTTCTAATAAAAATAAATTTTGTTGGACCAATTTCGTTTATCAACTGCCGTTGATTGCGATGTAAAAT
Source organism: Agapostemon virescens (assembly GCA_028453745.1). NCBI lineage: Eukaryota > Metazoa > Arthropoda > Insecta > Hymenoptera > Halictidae > Agapostemon > Agapostemon virescens. Next base: position 6,965,582 of record CM052095.1, on the reverse strand, counting down.
CATTCAGAGTTTTCTCTTTGCAATTCCTTAAATCCAAACTTATTATAACATCTTCGTCATTTTGAATTGTTGTGTAATTGTTAAAATATTACAATTTCTATTCTTTATACTGCTACATCTACTTAAAAGGCATAATATTTATATTTTTTAGACTCTGTTTAAAACCGCCAACACGAATCTGACTCTTAATATGGCAAGGAGTTAAATTCGAGAAGAATATTTAATTTAGTAATATAAATTCACTGAGAAATAATTGAATGAATGCGTCGCTGAATCTTAACGGGTGAAGTGGATCTCGGACAGATTTCGATGTCTTTTATATTTTCGCTAGTCGCTTCTCTTATTACTTTCGTTTCGTTTATAGGAAAAAAAGTAAATATCGCAATCGAATGTAGTTTACTGCCGAGATGACACACAATTTTGCAAAATAAAAATCGGCGAGGCGCGATTCTGCACGGTTACCAAAGCAGCGATAAATAAAACACAGGGAAATAACAGTTTCGAGGTTAAATGTTCGATTGCTGGGGAAACACGGAAGCTATTTTTACTGAGAGAGCGTGGACGTATCGGCCGAACATTAAATCTCCTGAAATGTGGTATTCGGAGGGAGACAACGAAAACAGGTGTCTCGTTTCTGTCGCAACGAAATCGCAGGCACGACGAAAACGCTTCAACAGTGCTTATTGTGTAATGTAAGAGTTGTCGCGTGCAATGACCGTGGGATTAGTGACAAATCGCGAATTCACGCGAAATTCCCATGCGAACAATGCGGCCGTGATCCTCGCGCATCCTTGACGCTGTTTCAGTTAACGCGTTTTCCTTCGCACATTGTTGGTTAATTACAAACGACCATTGTGTTGAGCGTCATTTTTTCGGCACGAAGTGCATCTCAGTGATGAGATATTAATTGATAATCTTTGTTAGCACCGCGCTAACTAACGTCGTTAGATGTGCACTTCTGTTCAGCGTGTTCTCACTTAATTTTGTCAGTATTGCAGGTCAACGGGCCATGTTAACCTTTTGCACTGGAAGTAACTACATTCCAAAATCGAAACAATATTTCTATCTATAATAGCTCCTTTATAAATGAAATACTAATGTCTCCGCCGTTTGAAATCTGATAGCACAACCAGTAAAGTAAGTTTTCCTTAGCACATTGTTGGTTAATTATGAACGATCATTGTGTACCGCGTTATTTTTTCGACATAAAGTGCATCTCAGTGATGAGATATTAATTACTAATTTTTGTCAGCACCGTGCTAACAATGGTCGTTATTCCGTTCATATACACAAGGTGTCCAAAAACGTTGAATATCCTCAAAAAGGATGAGCTTTCGGATAGACCAACCAGTAAGTTATGGCGGCTAGTCTCAGATGTGTCAAAAAATATATCCACCAAATATTAGCGATTGTGTACCAACCTTCCTCTTTAAGCAGAGTTCTTAAAATCTGGGCTAGCATTTCAGGGGATTTCAGGAAACTTCCTTTTATCAACCCCATTTTCTCATATTCGCGACTTTCGCCAGACCGAAAATTTCAAAGTCGTGCCACTGCCACAATTCGCTTCCAATGGACCCAGGAATTGAAATACACCCTTATTATGGGTCCAGTTACTTGTACCCAGACTTAGAAAAGAATCTGGGAAACTAAGTTTTTCGACCGATGGCTTACCCCCTCAGAAAGTAGCAGATTGGGGGTTGTCGCATTTTCCCGATCTGCATATTTTCCATAATTCCGTTCCGATCGATCTGAAAATTGCCATAGACTCTGCTCACGCGTATAGTAGCTTGTAGGAAAATTTACAAAAGAATCGGGGACCTGATATTTTTCCCTCATTCAGAGCGGCCTTGTGAAATATTTCCAGAATAAGAATAAGAAATATTTTTAAAACATTATGTTTCTGAGAAAAAAGGAACAGCAGGCGGAAACTTTGTAGTTGCAGTGTTTTTGTTACGCACATTAACAGCAATGTATATAATCAGTACAGCGAAAATGATTGGTTGTGTTTTATATTTTTTACTCTGATCTTCAACGTGAAAGTGAATTCGAAACGTTTCTGTTCGAAGCGAAGGGGCTACTGAAATAATTTTCGAGTTGTATCAACGACACATTTAATTATGTTCACCGTAAGCGGTTCGCGGCGGCCATGTTTAGTCAAATAATGCGAAATTCAGACAATTTTAGTATTCCAGTGATTACCGATGCCGTGCGATTTTCGCATTTCAGAATAGCATTATGTAAATCGTTTCCGGTGCTCTCAATGAACATTTATTTAAACTGAACCACGGACGGTCGAATAAAATTTGAATTTGAATGAAATGATGAATACACGATAGACTGGGGGATTATTCGTTTAAATTCTGTGTTGCAAATTACCGCGGCGAATTTATTTCGAATGTTATCCGTGCAGGTTCATCCACTAAACTGTAAACGGAGTAAAGGCATTTAATAGTGCATCGCTTTAATCGACGAATTTACACATAATATATTGCATTCTCGCGTTGCGTTTGCAATTCTGTAAATCTGTAATGGCATTTAATCCTTTACGCGTTACTCGAACGTAGTCTCACAAAGGATTCTTTCGTAATATTCACCCTTTTTCGTGTTACATTTTCTTCCATGCAACTGCGTTTTATACGCAATCTCGTACAACATACAAATACACCCGGCTCTCTTTTTACACGATATTTCTTCGAGTAAGCAAAAATTCGTTGCATCGTAACACAAACTGGTGGTAAACAAGACAACAACTTTCACGGGAATGTATAACTCCTTTTTATTTTTCTTAACACCTTAACCTTTCTTTCACCTGTTTCTTAATTATTTTTAAAAGGGGTGAAAACAGCCCTCGAAGTTAAGGTATTTTTGAGGTATCTCGGAAACCAGAGGTCGAAAAATTTGAATTTTTTTTTTAAATTGTGTGTGTTTCAATGGGAAATGTACTCGCGGAAGAAAATTTTAATAAAAGTTTTTTGTTTAAATAATATAGTTATAAGCTGAATATGGTAGTATGATCGCATGAAAGCCTTAGTCTGATGATCAGTAACATTAAAATTCAAATGGGTCGTGGTTTTCCTCCTACGACTTGAATCATTACCGAGACCTTGGCTATCTGGAAGTACAAATTTGTCTGTATTTATTGTCGATAAATCAGCGGAGGGAACACGTGGGTTGACGGTGTAGACCCACGATGAAACCGTGACGCTCTCGTAACTCGACGCGGACGTTGAAGCTTCGGGCAAAAGCGCGGTATATTCGAAAAAACGAAAACTGATGGTCTGTTTCACCAAGGGAGAACACGGACGTTCAGACGCCTGTCGATGCGAACGGGCATCTAGCCGTTCCAATTATTTCAATTATGGTGCCGTCACGCTGATTCGAGCTCACAATGGATTTTTTAATGGCCATTGTTTCTGATTGGTCTTGCGTGGAACGACATCGGCAGCTCGCAATTACTGTTCAAGGCATTCACTCTGTTTACCTATAACTCTCACCGAAGAATTTTCATTTCACATCGGCGTCGCTCGAAATTGATGTTGATGGCTTTAGAGATTTATGGAAATCCTTTCCAATATGCGATTTTTCCTACTGTGATTTACAGTAGCACTCGGACACCGTTGACCAGTCTGACTTGTGTCGAAGATTTTTAATGAAATCGTAAAAATTTCAAACGGTTTTGCTTTCTTTTTGGACGAAATCAAATGTTGTTCCTTTCGAATCAATTTTTCAGCATTGAAGTAGATGTAGTCGTATAACAGACGTGAATTGTCGTTTCTTTTCTGTGACGTTTGTAACGATTGAAGATGTTATTACAATTATTTATTATAAGTTGAGAGTTAAACTGTGATTTTCACTATTTTTATTTTTCGTGGCAACGTTATACAATTTCAATGTAACTACCAGCTGCATAACTGATATAAATTAACAAAACAAATTTTAATAAATTTATTTATTAATTTTAAGAATTTATGACAAATTTTTGTTATATGTCGCGTTTTCCTTAACATTCTCGTTACATGTCGCGCAGTGAATTAATGCTTTCACGTTCTTGAATAGGTCCAGCCCTTTGGCTAAGTTTTATGCTTAATTTATTCGTATGAATGAAATGAATAAGATTGCAAAGTGGCTTTTTGGTTGACAGCATTCACGTTAGATAGTATAAGTTTGACTGAATGCTTTCTGGTAATCTCGTAGTATGATCGTTGTAATCGTTTAAAATCAAGCTTCTCGAAATGCGAGATTTGAGATAAGAAACGAGGAAACATTCTTCTGCATTCGTTCATCTTGTCGACGAAACGAGTTCCTCACGGAGTACTATTTGCAGAAACAAGGTATTTAAAAGTTATCGTACGGATGAGTCAATTATCTCGTCAGGATCCTCCACGAATGTGTCTGTTTCCCGTACCGGAAATGCGCTTGGATACGGATTTCATTAAGAGGAGTTAGGTCTGTAACTGGTTCAAACGAATTCAATTTTTCTATTTACTTAAATGACAAGTATTACATCTAAAAAGTGCTGAATTATTGATTCAAATTGCTAAGTTTGAACGCATTTATTCTCAAAATTTCAAATCTTACTGTAGGATGATTTAAAAAGTAAAAAATCTCATTTAATATCAAATGACGGTCATTCAAATACATTTCTGTTGGTAGAACAGGTTTTGGGAATAATACTGACAGAGAAACATTAATACTCTTATTGTGAAAACATTGCTTCATTAGACAAATACATACTTTCATTAGACAAATTATGAAGTTAACTTTCGAATTTTGTTCATCTAATTATCGTTTATCGAAACACTACAACCAAAATCTTTCGAGCTTTGCTGTTCTTTTCTACGTTTAGTAAAATTTAAAAAATAGTATCCCTGACTCATAATTATCAACAAAATACAGTAGTTATAAATCTTCTTTTTCCATTAGTGAATTGTGAACTAGAAAGAAATTCAAGTCACTGCAGCCGTAAAATAAATCATAAAGCAAAGGGTTAAAATCGATAAAGCTTTCCTTGAAGAAGAATTTATAAGGGTCGCATATTTTTATAATTGTTACGCGAAAGTTCCACGTTTCACAATTATTAATAAAATACTGTAGTTATAAATCTTCTCTTTCCATTAGTGAATTGTGAACTAGAAAGAAATTCAAATCACTGCAGCCGTAAAATAAATCTTAAAGCAAAGGGTTAAAATCGATAAAGCTTTCCTTGAAGAAGAATTTATAAGGGTCGCATATTTTTATAATTGTTACACGAAAGTCCCCCCATAAGAATGTCCTACGTTCCACAATTACCAATAAAATACTGTAGTTATAAATCTTCTTTTTCCATTAGAAAATTGCGAACTAGAAAGAAATTCAAATCACTGCAGCCGTAAAATAAATCATAAAGCCAAGGGTTAAAATCGATAAAGCTTTCCATGAAGATGAATTGATAAGGATCGCATATTTTTATAATTGTTACACGAAAGCCCCACGTTTTACAATTACCAATAAAATACTGTAGTTATAAATCTTCTTTTTCCATTAGCAAATTGCAAAGTAGAAAGAAATTCAAGTTACTGCAGCTGTAAAATAAATCATAAAGCAAAGGGTTAAAATCGATAAAGCTTTCCGTAAAGAAGAATTCATAGAGGATCGTAAACTTTTATAAATCTTAAACAAAAATTCCCTCATAAGAATTTCCCGCGTTCCAGGGGGTTAATTCGAAAAGTTTCACCTTTCGGGGTGCAACACCTGGCTCGAGTCGCTGCACTTTCAAGTTCATTGCTCGAGATCCGCTCGAGATTCACCTCTCGGAACACAGGGAGCCTCGACAGGTCAAAGATTTTTCTAACCCAGTTTCGTTGGCACACGCGTGTCTCGTGAAACAGTAGTATCGATACCGACAGCACACTGGTTGCACACCTGTTCGAGTCTCGCGCGAGTTGGCTTGCTCGCGATTCGATTGCTTCCGCGGCGACCTTACACGAAATTATGCGGTGTTCACCTTTGCAGGTGATCGTGCACATATATTTCCCGGCTGATGGGACCAAGTCCAATATGTGCTCGCGCTGATCAGGTAATTTAATATCGGAGCTTCGATTTCATAGAGTCAATTAATAGAGGCAGGTGATTAATTTCTGCCGTCCTCTTGGTGCGATCGCGCTTCGCGACGCTCGAAATTCGAAACCATTAGTGATTAATAGACTGCGGATCCTTGTGCGAGGCGAAAACTTTCTGATTACAGGACTGAGAAACAATTGAGCTGCTACCGGTAGTGCATACGAAATATCTGTAACTTTTAATTGTTAACTTTGGATAAATATTTTATATAATAAATATAATCAATATTTAATAAATATTGTATAAATATTTGGCAACTCAAAAATATTTGCTTCTTTCTCTGACATTAATACTTAGCTCACTAACTCCAATGGCGTCTTTGAGAAGACATTAAAAATTGCCATACTATTATTCAGAACAACTTTCTCTATGTTTGCATTTAACACTAGAACGACGAAACGAGTCAAAATGACTCGTCACTTAATTCTTATTTGACAGTTGTTGAAATGATAAGAATGTTCCAACGAAAAATTTTCGCATAAACTTTTTCATTAGAACATTTATTAACACAGAAGTTTTCGAGAAGCTTTGAATAATTGCAATCTTGTAATTATTATAAAGTAGTGTGTATTTTTATAGTTTAATGCTCCGTCGTTCTAGTGTTAAAAAATTGGTAAAAATTGAATTGTCATATCTATGAGCAATAGTAATAAACTTTGTATGCACTAAAGGAAGTGGAGCACAATGGAATTATTTTACGTCAAAATAATGTTACAATTGTGGAATTAAAATTGCTTGAAAGGGTTAATATTTCCACCATTCGATTAAAATTGTATTTTTCTTAAACTTCCACCCTGTTGAATCTTGCAACAATAATTTTACCTTCACTTCCATAACTTATTTTATTAGTAATAAATTTTGTATGCCCAAAAGAAAATGAATCGTATGCAGTAGATCTATTCTAGAGCACAGAATCTTTCGGCTTAAAAGGGGTGTTTTGGGGTTGGAATAAAAATCGTTTGGAGAGCAGAGGGTTAAAGTTTGGGTGCGCCGAGGATTTATGGAAAATCGTAGATGCGGTGTGCTAATACTTTCTAGAGTCACTGTACTCGGCCAGGTTTCGATACTCTTTATAATGCAGTCGGTCCCATCTTAGTCGTCTCAGACCTCTTTGATATTCTTGCTGCGCGGGCCGAATGAAGGAGGGACGCAGTCCATCGCGAATGAACGCCGAGATGACCCAAATGCAACGAGACGAGAACGGCTGTGACGAGAGCAATATAATTTGATTCGTCGGTTGGCAAGTGTAACGATGAAATTATTGAAATTTTCGTGCAATTAAGGACAATTCGGACGAATCCGGCTGACGAATACTGTCGATCTGGAAGAACGTACCGCGCGCATCAACGGCCGACTGTGATTGATGGAAAATAAATGAAGACTCTTGGTCGAGCATAGATGAGAATTATTATTTAATCCTTGCATTGTCTGCAATTATCCTGCGCGTTTTTGTTTCGAGTTATAGTAACGTCACGCGTAAATATACAGGATGTTGCAGAAATACTGTCGTACACAAAAGGGGCGATTCCTCTTGCGATTTGAAACACCTTCCCGTTTGTTAGTTCGCACCGAAACGGTGCGTTTTTGAGTTATTTACACTGAACCTGTTAGAACAGATCGAATGACTCCTTCCAGATATTTTATTTTACAATTTTTAAAGCTTTTGGTGTAAAAATAAAATAAAAAGAACAACATTTATTCGGTGAGTTGTTATGCTGATAAAAAAGAAGTGAAACATTTTTCAGAAAAATTGTAGTTCTCTTTGAGTATAGAAGGAAATATAGTAGAAGTTGGAAAAATTAGTTTTTCATACAGGGTGTCGCAGAAATACTATCGTACACTAAAAGGGGCGATTCCTCTTGCGATTTGAAACACCTTCCCGTTTGTTAGTTCGCACCGAAACGGTGCGTTTTTGAGTTATTTACACTGAACCTGTTAGAACAGATCGAATGACTCCTTCCAGATATTTTATTTTACAATTTTTAAAGCTTTTGGTGTAAAAATAAAATAAAAAGAACAACATTTATTCGGTGAGTTGTTATGCTGATAAAAA
>CM052095.1:6943184-6955356 GCA_028453745.1 Agapostemon virescens | reverse complement strand
TTATTTTGGAAGTGGTGCAAGTCCATTTTCTTCTGTTTCGAGAAAATTAAACGTTAGCAGATCTGACAATTAAAAAATATAGGTTAATTATGTGAAGTCTGGGAATGTTTGTACTAATTTATCAATACGTAATTTGATTATATAAATTTCTTTTAGGCGAATTTAACTGAAATAATATATATTTCCAGGCTGCAAATGGACTTACATCACTTTGATAATTAGTCAATTGTAAATATCATTTAATTTCAATTTTGAAATAACAAATATCACTTAAAATATATTTCATATTAATCCAATTTTGTTTATAAATAATAACAAGAAATAAAATAGAATTAGTATTTTTTATTTTGAACGTTAATCATATTTATATATTGTTAAACTTAACACAAGATATTGATATTATTAATTATTTATGCTCTTCGTGTGGCAGTGTTTTGAAATATTCATGATGCACAGGAGGTATATAAGGTAATAGCTGCTGCATATCCTTATATTTTTCATATGTAATAGGCCTGGCATCGTGATACAAACAAACATTTAATTACTCATCAAGAACTGCAGAGACTCGATGTACCTAATTCGTCATTCTGCAGTCACAATTTAAATTCTACTATTCATATTCATCGAATCAAAAATACGAAATGCTATTTTATCCGGTGGTCGATGAACTCTGTAATATAAAGGGAAGAAGTATTTCCAGAACATGATTAAATGCAAAATGCCAGGAAATTTTGTCAGCTGATTTATTTCGCTGATAGAAGTATTCGCTATTTCGCACGTATTTTAATTGCAAAAGCGTTCGACGTTGTCCGTCACTGTTATCGCGCCGGCCAATTATGCTGACGGAAAAATGAATTTTTCCATTAGCAGTTCGAGTGCACCGAATTTCCCCGCAATCTGCGAAATGCAAGAGGATTAATCGGCAATATTGTTACAGTGTCAGCTTTGCATTGATTAAATAAAATGCTGCGATTATGCTAGCTCTGGTAATTTGGTACCAAATGGTACTTTACCATTTACCGTTACCTTTTTCTTTAAATAATACATTTCTGTGCCATGAAACACAGCCTGTTGCGATGGAAACGAGAACCTGTTAACAACAATCTATTCTATGATATAAATAATGATTTTAATATTTGCAGGATATTTTTAATGTTAAATATGTATAAAATTATATCTAATAAGGTTTCCTCGATGTTCTACAATATTTATCGTTGCTTATGGTTTTATTACATACTTGTAGATTATTTACTGTTTATGTGAATGTTTATTTATAGGAACCTTCTTTCGAATATCGATAAATGGACGTGTTAATGAGTAATCATTGATAAGAATTTTGGCAGGCGACCTACGTTATCGATGTAACGTTTAATTGCTGAAAAACTTAATGCCTCGGTGAAGTATCTTTACGAGAAGATCGCGTGATATTTCGTGATGTTTGATTTACGAACAATTTAGAATTGTTCGCATATATAAATTTGAAATGCTGCCTAGTAAGGGCGCTGACGTATATCAAGCTCGATTACAATTTGTAACGCTGCATTTACTGCCAAGATAATCTTACAAGTTTGATAAATTGCTTAATGCAATGAATTTTCTGCAACGTGTTACACGATAAACTCGGCGGTTGCGTAACTGCGATGAATGCGGTTCTCTGATAGAGCACAATAAATGTTATTCTACAAAATAATAATAATAATAATAATGTTAACTTAAATCGAATTTGAACGATTTCAATTTCTATCTGTAACCCTAATTCTTTTAAACAAATCTGAATTGATGAAAAGATAAACCATTGAACGATTGTATTATCGATTGGTCGATAAATTCTTGAAAACACAATTAACTAAAATTTAACTACAACGACACTTCAAACATTACTTAAATCGCTTAAAATTGTTTTAAAATTGCTGAAAATTGTTTTGTTGCTATTTTAAATAGCTCTTAACATTTCAGTTTTATTATTTCAATTGCAGTCGGTGATAGTGCATTAATTAAATCGGAGTGCAAGTAAAATAAAATTCTTGTGAAATAATTTATAAATCAGTTAAAAATTTGACTGAGAATAATCTATTTGAAGCGGAGCTTTTTGTTTAAAAATTCAAGTCTGGCATTCTTGATATACTGTTTGCCAACTTGAACGTATCAACAACCGAGGCGCCGTTTGAAGAGTTTCGTATTGCAAAAATTGGGTCTGAGCCATTATAAATACATAACGTTTGAACGTAAACAGTGCATAATGTTGTACATGTATTTTTAGGCTTAGTGTACTATTCCTTGGGCTATGAGCAGGTGGATGATCATTAGAATCGACAAGAGACTATTTATGATAATTGACATTTTATAAGAAATATGTTTAGTTGTTGCAGTGTGTATAAAACATTCTTTAGAATGACTGTAAACAATAGGACATTATTCTTTTTGTTAATTAAAAAATGCAAGGTTGGTTAACTGTTGTGAAAACGAATTTTCTAAAGTAACTGTTACCTGAATAACTATAGCATAATTTTTTTATTATGCTAGGTTTTATAGACTGTATTGATTAATTTTTAAAACAGTTTAGTATTCTGTATAATCAATGTAGTATGACGGAAAATTTAACTGTTTAGAAGCATGATCTATATATTTTCTTGGAAACAAAGAGCGTATTTTCTGCCATGACGTCATGCAAAACATGATGTGAGCATTTGCTCGTAGTACGCAACAAGATATAAAAATGATATGTACTGTGCATTAGTTGCACTATTTGAGTATTAAATATTTACAATAACGTTCAATAACATTATAACTAATTACTTTATGTTACTCTATCTAAAACGTTGCAACATGTTTTTGTCAATTTTGAAAATGAATAATTGCTAAAAAAATTATTTTGTCCAATGAGATTACCTTTGACTTGAATTGACTTTGTTTTTCAGTTGTTCTGTAAAATATTTTTGAAGTAGAAGAGGAGAGGAATTTTTATAATTGCGTACTTAATTTTCGTTAGAACGTGAGATTCCACATACGGTCAGTGACATTAATCGACACGTAAGAGAATTAAATTCGTTCAACGTGTAACATAATATGCAAAACAATTATATGCAAAACGATGTTTTTCATATGTAATTTATCCTGTTTGCATTTATTACGATTCCGTAAATCATTCCCGTTATTAATTTATATTTATATTTATCAATAAAATTTATTTAAATCGTTGTTCCAGTGAGTCAATCTTAAACGTGTGCAATAATGTTCAAGAAATTATTTTCCATATATGGGCAGCATTTTATGATAATAATTTATCTATAGTTGCTTTAAACCGAATGGTTTATTTAGCAAATAAATATTGGTAATTGTTAGCTGAAGTATGTTATACTGATCGACATACGCTGTAAATATATTTTGTGGTCGACATTAATATTGTTTTGTAAATGATTGTTTGTTCGTTGTCATTCGATAGTTCGTCCGTTGTCATTCGATAGTTCGTCACGTGTATTCGAGTCGTTATAACAAATATTATATATAATTAATTACTGTATGCTAACTCTGTTGATAATAATTGGTAACATTCACTGCAATTGTGTTTTGTTCATCATTATTCAGTCATTATTGTATACGCTCACTTCACTTCCGTGCAATAAGCATTGAGCACATATTTGTTAATTACGTTACCATTTATGTTCTAAATCTAATCAATATCGACACTCAATCTGACATTCTCATATTTTCACTTTAACAGTGATAATTACATTCTGTTTCTTTCTTCAAATTTTCAATTGTGGATATTATTAAAGACATGCGAAGCATGATTTTGAGTAATTCCAATTTTTTCAGATGAATTAAAGTATTATGAATTAATATATCGTCTACAAATTTTATTTTATATTTTATTTTATTATGTGTATTTTCATCATACATATCAACTAAGAAGAAGGTGAGACTGGTTTTAAATCGTCTAATCTTAAATAGTTAAAATTAGTGTATCCACTTCAAATTTTATTTTACCTGTAACTATAGGAACCTACAACTTTGTGAGGTTATTTCAAATATCTCTCACTATTCATAAAAAGAAATGCAAATGGTAGACCAGTTTTTAACTCGCTCAACCTCAAATATTTAATATTAATATTGTTTGAAACATATCCCATTATACATATGAACTCATCAGAAGGTGAGACTGGTTTTAACTCATCTAATCTTAAATAGTTAAAATTAGTGTATCCCCTTCAAATTTTATTTTATCTATTACCATGAGCAATTTCATATTTTAAAAGAGTTAAAAATGAATGTCTCGTCTTGAAATTTTATTTCACCTGTAAAAATATCTCTCACCCTGCGCAAAAGCTACGTAAACAGTGGGATAGCTTTCGCCTAACTCCAAAGACTTAAACCATTGTAAAATTCATAATGCAAATAAATTTTCCAAAGCCTCGAACACTAAATTTAAATTTCGTCGTTTACTCTATTCGCGTGGTCCCGTTTACGTAGTTGACGTTCTGCCTGCAGAAGAAGTAGACCCGAGGTTTAAGTACAAAGGAAACGAGTAGTTAAATGCGGATCAGGAAACCTATCTACACGATCTGTGAAACAGATGGCTGTGCGATACCGTATATATCGTCGTGTTCACGCATTCGAAAGTGCACGAGGCGTGGACTAGCGCATGCACCCGGATATCCGTGCACGGAAAGCGTAATTAATAATTTCAGCGAGTCTCCGGCATGGTGGTTCGGGTCGACCCGCTTTTTTTGTGCCCCTTGCAGTCTGTTCTTCCGAACAATATACTCGGCTCTGGCGCCAAGGTGTCTTTTCATTCACTTGGGGAGAGGAGTATTGTACCTACCTTACGGCCATTCACGTGGTACGCGGGGCTGAAAATTAGATAACCCACTCTGCGATGCACAGCTGCATGGACCTCTTTGGAAACTGGTTTCTCACGCGGTGCAGCCTGCACAAGATTAGAATTAAATTTGTACGAACATTTCGCCGGAGAAAGAACGATGCACGTTTCCTTGTCTCGACCTGGCTTCGATATGTCATAATTTGGCCATCTAGACTCTGGGATAAAAAGATAGCACACTTCAAAATTAACGTAATTTTTATTTATTTTACGTTACCGAAAGACAGGGTCCTTAAGATTATTATTTATTAATATAAATGCAAGAAATACAAGATGTCGGGCAAGGCCTGTTCAATGGCACTCCCATCGTATGAACATTGATCTTTTCAATAATTACAATCAAGGTTTCGTTTTCATACATTCTTGCAAAATAGATCTCTGTAGACGTAGACCTAAATGAAATTTAATTGAATTTTCGCAAGTCTATAAAATTTTATTAAAAAACGAGTACACTGGAATGAAGTGTTTGATCATAAATTTATAATTTTTCTTAAAGATATGATAAAGGTCAGAGAACTGACAGTATAATTTCAAGAAGCTGGGAAACGATCGTTAATGGATGTTGCCTGTGAATACAAATTGAAACTACTGTTTAGAATCGTATTGTGCAATACTTATACGAATAGGCTTGTACACGCCGGAGGTACATTTTCCGGAATGAAAACAGAAGCTTTTGGATTTCGTCGGGAAAAAATGGCGGAATTTGGTTAGCCACTTTCGACCGTAAAAAATTCCATTACCGTGAAACAAGCTGCCGTTGTTACAACAATAAGTCCCGTGATCATTTCAGTTATTGTGTCGGTGCTTCCGTTGTTCTTGCGCAACGTGTGACAGACGTGCAGTTGAATTTGCCTAGACGCAGTGAACGTCGATGGCAACTAGCGCACAGTGCATGCTGGTCGGCAGAAAGGGGAATAAAAATTAGTTAAACCGCCCCTCCCGGTTCCCCTTCGAATTTCCAGTTCGGCACACCTCTGATCGATAACGGGAGCAAGAAATCGCACGTGAAACCGTTCAGATGTTTTTACACGGTGAAAAGAATTTTTTTACACGATTTCGCAAAGCGATTCATCGATCCTAATTTTTCCCACGGTTTCATGCTGTTCTCTGGACAATCCTGGGACAACGTTGCGGAAATGTTTTCTCTGAATAAAAATTTTCTTTTTGCAAAAATCACTAAACCTACCGAATATTAAAATAGTACAGTACGAATTGTGTAAGAAAAATTAAAAGATTTTATTTATTTGGATTTTTGATTTTTATTACAGTGTACGAATCAATATGGGAATATATTGAATCGATTTGTATGAAGGAAATTTTATAACTTTAATAATCGTGAAATAGAAAGTCTGAAACAGTTATTTGATCCGCTATGGTGCGTTTAGTGATAGTAATATGTGTCCACTGGTATACGATAAAAAGATTCGCAGCGCTGCTATCAGCAAATATTGGTACAGAAAAAAATACGTAAATAGCAATTTTTGTGCATTGCTATATAAAATTGTAAACTAAGTGTATTTAGCAGTAATAAAAATTTTTATAGGATTTTTGCAGTGTCGCTATGAACAAATATCAGTGAAAAAAAGAAAATCCGTAGGGATTTTTTTGTATTCCTGCACAAAATTGTAAATTAATTGCATTTATGGTAGCACCAGGACAAAGTTGTATACGTTAAAGATTCCCAGTGTTGCAATAGACAAAAGATAATGAAAAACAAAAAAATGTATAGGGTTCTTTATTAGATTATTTTTATTATTTTATCGCGATGCAATTACAAATGTATTTTCTCTTATCGTTGATATCGATTAAATGTACAAGATACTGGTATTTCTAGAAGGAGTGGCGGGCCACCACTTCCTGAGATAGCTATTTATATTAGGTCTGATATGAGGGTCTACGTTGATTTTGGCACGTTGAATGCCGCGGGAATTTTGCACGTTTCGCACGAGTTTCGCCTATTTCATTCATAACAGCAATGGGCGTTTATTAACAATTATTCGTGACTTAGTAATGAAGTTTCCATTTTATATCATAATCTAGTTAAAGTCATCTTTGTTGAGCTTTTATTATTTATTTAGTACAAATCCAAGTAACAAACGGAAAATACAGATGAACAATAGGAACAGGTAATCTATATTTAAATAGACTGCTAAATTCCTTTATACATTGAGAGATTCTGTACACCATTCTGTAAGAACTTGAAGTAAGAAAGGGGAATGTTAAAAGGGGTTAATATTATTGTTACTCTTATTATTCTATGTGTCATTCTTTATTATTCTAATTGCATTTTTATTAGTTTATTTGCATGTACAATATAAATATCAAATTTTAACTGAAAAATAAGGTTTGAATTTTTATATTTCCTACACTTTTAATATGGAATAACTACTTGAAGATAAAAATTTTTAATTTTTCATTTCTTGGGTTTTCTACTTCATTTATCTCGGTTACAGCTTTATCATAATTTTATCGACAAGTACTACTGATTTTCTACTTTCTTGCAACCTAAATAATACCTTATAAATATTTTAGATGTCTCAGAAATCCCAAATTTGGCCACTTTTAACATTAGCCTCTGCTGAATCACTTATCATAAAGGTATCTTCGTAATTTCAATAATTTTAAAATTAAAAATCTAAAACCATTCATTTGACCAACATTAATAGATTTAGTGTGAAACATTTAATAGAGTTTGGTATTACCGATAATCCACTTAATTAAGACCTCACTTCTTGGCACTTCAATGGCGCCTCAACGATGATGAAACCGTTAAAAATACTCGTCTTGCAAGTGAACCTATGATGTTCTACCTCAAATGACGCCATGGTGTCTTATCTACTATTTGTTTGCAAGTATTCTTTTCACAGTTGTAGCGGCATTGCCCTTTCGTCGGGCGACATGCGACACGACACACACGTCACAATAACGTCTTGATTGGTCCGCTCATAAAGATTAGACTTAGCTGCGGGTACATAGATAAAGGCCGGTTCGATGTTGGTAATTCATCCTTGCTTTTACGATAACGGACCACACGTCACCAGGGTGTATTTTCCGCCATGGTTGAAACCGTAATGCGTACTTCATTACTTTTTAATGATTTTATTCAAATTTTAATATGGCGTAGGCGAACTATGCAGGAAATTCAAAGGATTTCACGAAATCTTTAACCCCTTGCCATATAATTTTCTTTTAACACATTAACTGCCGAACTGACGACTTCAAAAATTCCATAAAATCAAAGTAATTGATTTAATGAAGCAGCGATTGAAAACTTTAAAATGTATGGCATATAGTTATCTATCAATCTTCTTATATTTTTCAGATATCAACTAAATTGAATGCAACGAATATATTAACGTAGAAATTTATTTTTAAATATGGACTAATAATTCTGTCACCCATATATGGGTGACATGGCAGTCAAAGTGTTAATCTGAAGCTATTCCAAGGGCTTCGTCACTAAAATTTTCAAAGAAGAGGACAAACAATTGATGTCTTTTATATTATTGTACTCCTCCAACCCTTGCCATACCATTTTCTTTGAATCTGAAGCTATTCTAAGGGCTTCGTCAATAAAAATGTAAAAGTGGACTAACAATTTACATCTCTTATATTATTGCATTCCAAAATCGAGGTACCTTTTCGAGCCAGTGTAGTTTCCTCGCACGTGATTCATTTCCCTTCGGGCATGTAAAATTAATTAGTATTACTCGTACGCGTAACACTTCAACTTTTACTAATTTGTTAAATGTATACGTAGCGATGTGAAAGTGGTTTTAAATAATAGTATAGCAATTATTAGTGTCGCCTCAGAGGCGCCATTGGAGTTCTAAGGGTTAACCGGGTCCCGTTGATTTATTGTTAATAAGAGGCTTTTGATCAGTGTACCAAGATATTCTTACGCACTTTCAAAGGTATCTCCATTCGTACAGCATCGGGCAATAAAGCATGCAGAAATGTACAATTCCACGCAGTTCGTAGAACGTGACCTTAATAATCGACGTTGACTATGAATACCTCGCGCATATGCACGAGAGATCAAGGCCGATTTCATTGCCTATCGAACGGGGTTGTCATTAAGCTCGGGATATCTTTTTAATAGGTGTTCTAATACAACTGCGCTCATCTGTAATAGTTTTTATATAATAATCGTTTATGTTAATGAATCGGACCTTCTGTGTCCATTGATTTTGAATCTCATTACGAGATTCGCCAATTTTGCAAATAAAAGAAACCACTACAATGAAAAGTGGTACACAAATCGATACGACAAAATTTTCATTCACTTCGATTTTTACAGAATTATTTATGAAGGTATTGTAATGAATTAAAGTCGCTAAGATTGTTAACCCTTAGCACTCCATTTAAAATTGTAGGATTTTTAAATGTTTTTAATATTGAATATTCCCAATATTCGATATTTTTGATATTTAATATTTCCAATATTCAAAATCTCCATTATTTAATATTTCTGATATTTAATATTCCTAATATTTCATATTTCTGATATTTAATATTTTTGATATTCAATCGTTTCAATATTGAATATTTCCAGGATTCGATATTTCTAATATTTAATATTTCCAATATGGAATATCTCTGATATTTAATATTTCCAATATTGAAAATCTCTAGTATTTAATATTTTTGATATTTAATATTTCCAATATTGAAAATTTCCAATATTCGATATCTCTAATATTTAATATTTTTGATATTTAATCTTTCCAATATTGAATATATCCAGGATTCGATATTTCTAATATTTAATATTTCCAATATTGAATCTTTCCAATTTTGAATATTTCCATTATTCGATATTTCTAATATTTAATATTTCCAATATTGAAAATTTCTGATATTTAATATTCCTAATATTTATATTTCTGATATTTAATATTTTTGATACTTTTAATATTTAACCTTTTGCACTCGAAGCTACTTTAACTCGAAAACTTAGGCATTCTTCTGACTTAGGATATACTCTTTTACACGATGCATTTCATCTTACGTGCGTGGGTAATTTTACTATTACTCGTCTTTGCAATAGTTACATTTTTTACGAATTCCTTGTATACAAGCAAAACAATGTAACAATTGTTTTACACAGTGGTGTGGCAATTTTTACTAGCGCCTCAGAGTCGCCATTCCAGTGCAAAGGGTTAATACTAAATTCAATATTAAAATTAAAAAGAATTTTCAGTCGAAATATAACATTTTAAACGTTAGCACTTTATTATTTAAAACAATTCTGATATTTATCCTGCGTTTAACAATTTAATAAAAATTTCACTGTTACAAGGAGAAGTAATAATCCAATCTTCCATGTGCATAAGAGAATGTATATATCATTTTAATAAAAATATTCTTGGTTACAATAAACGTCTTGAATGTTTAAATTAAAACAGCTTCGAGTGCAACGAATTAGTTTATACATAAAATTGTCAAAATCAAAATCATTTCTTTATTTAAAAATTTCAATTACTCGGCAATACTGCATACTATTTAATTTCCTTCATCTCTGTACTGTTTTAAATTTCATTTACTCATTTTTGTCGTAATAAATTCATAAAATCCTCTGCTCGTTATCCTCGATGAATATTTCCGTATGCAATCTTCTCATTTTGCCCAGATATAGTACGATTTAATCTGCACAAACATAGTATGCCTCAATTACACGCAGAAGATTAAATTACATCGAAGAACTCGAATCGCTTGGGAAATATTTCATCGATGCATGTGCAGTTGCTTCCGTTAATATTCGATCGCGATACAATTTATTTACCTTTTGCATTGTATAAAGTAGCGTGATTCAGACATTATCTCACTGATCGTACGAAACGATTCACCATTTCTTACCTATTGATAATCATTTTCTTCCTAACAATAACATTTATTCATGCAGCGCATTTTAAATCAAACGTTCTCACATTTTATCACATCGCTAAATTCGTATACTTTGAGAATACTGAATATTTTATACCTAATTTCGATGTCAACATTTTAACACAAATTCGTTTTGTTTAACTATTCGCGAATTAACGCAAAGTGGTTAATCATATTATTTAATCGTTTAGGCTGATTATAAATTATTTTATAGAATGTAGCACCAACACTTCAAAATATTACTTTGTACTGGGATAAAATTCTATTCTGTCTGTTCACGCATAAAATAAATATATTTAGCAGTTTCCAGCACTTCGTTGCGAAACACATTAGTGGGACATGGAAATGTGACAATAGCCGCTTTAAAATGTACTGTATAAATAAACGTAACAGTGAGAAGAAGATTATTTATGCATTATTAATTTGTAAGAAGTAGTGCAGACAGTTTTACACAATAAGCGACGCGATACCTGAATCGCACTGCCTTCTACAAAGCAAAAGATAAAGAAATGGTATCTTGGCCGAATATTAATGGGAATAACTGTACGTATATCCTCTTTTACAGCGTTTCAGGCGCGATTTCCGATGCAATTACACGAGTTCCGTTATTAAATTAATATGCTCCGAGTGTCCTATATAAATGACTGCACACCTATTCCGCCTAACAGTTATTATCGAGAGATTATCTCGTAATTTACATAGACAAACAAGGATCTGTTTTGATGCATTGATCCCTCGCGCTTCAACGTAATCAATCATTTGTATGAATTAATTGTCTTATTACTCGTTTAAAATGAGCGTATCCGTTGCTTGATTCCGAGATGTAGTCAGAAACATTGGGAGTACAAATAAGTCTTCACCGTTTGAAATCAGCTAGCATAACTGGTAAGTTATGGCGGCTAGTGTCAGATGCAGGACGCCATATTGTAAGATCTTGGTTAGGTTCTTCCACCTTCAAAGAAATAAAAGTTATCTACGTTAATCCTTCCATAGAATGTTGTTGCGCTTTGAACAAAATTATTAGAAGTACAAATAAAGCTCCGCCGTTTGAAATCTGCTAGCATAACTAGTAAGTTATGGCGGCTAGTGTCAGATGCAAGACGCCATATTGCAAGATCTTCATCGTCAATAATAAACGCAAATTATTTTTAGGAGCACCGTTTGGCAATGATTTCGCATAAATGTCCTGCTTTTCCTTGCAGGATATTGTTGCGCTTTGAACAAAATTATTAGAAGTACAAATAAAGCTCCGCCGTTTGAAATCTGCTAGCATAACTAGTAAGTTATGGCGGCTAGTGTCAGATGCAGGACGCCATATTGCAAGATCTTCATCGTCAATAATAAACGCAAATTATTTTTAGGAGCACCGTTTGGCAATGATTTCGCATAAATGTCCTGCTTTTCCTT
>CM052095.1:6880212-6894960 GCA_028453745.1 Agapostemon virescens | reverse complement strand
CAAAACAATTTGTACATTACAAACGTTTGTAATTAAGAAGTTACTAAAAAGTGAAGTTATACCGTACGATTAACAGTAACAAATTTGATATGCAAGAAAGGAAATGAACCACGTGCAATGGAATTATTCTAGAACAGAAAGATGTCTCGAGTTAGGAATTAAAATTGCTTGGAGTAGCAAAAGGTTAAGAGCCCATCGTGACATAAACCGTATTGGATACAAATTCTGTGGAGGATACGTTTACGTCCCAGCAGTGACTATCGACGATACCCGTCGATATCGCGAAGAGAATGGAATCGAAAGACCATACCTTACAAGGGTGTAACCCAGAGCGCAACAGGGCCGATTCGTATTCCAAGTATCGAAACTGGTGGCTGCTCCGTGCATTTTCCTTGGACTCTTCCGGTGCTCGCATCGATTCCACCGCCTCTTCCGTTTCCTCTCTTCTTCCCTGTTATTTCGCAGGACACCAATTCGCTCGAAATATGCGTTGCATATACCGACGCATAATAGTGAAAGCAGGACAACGCGACGCAAACAGAAGCGGCACAACGACCGAGGAAGTCGAGGTGGAAGCTGAGAATTTCAATTTCCATCCTTGAACAGGCGAGCCTGCTTCCTTCCGCTCTTTCCCTCTGCATTCTTCTGCAACTCTCGATGCACTCTTGTAAGTTTCGAGCATGTTTCTCCGTCGGCAAACATCGTCTTTAATTTTCGACGATACGAGCGTCTGTGCTTTTACCAATTGAAATGGATCGCTTGTTTTCGAACCAATCTACGGTATTATTAGAACGGTGTTTTATTGAAATTTATTGTAGAAGTAAGTTGTAAAAGTAAGGGCCAAATTGTTAGACATCGTTCCAATATTTATTTCTTATTCTGCCAATTTTCTTGGAGAAGTATAAATTTTGTAAATGATAGACGTGGATAAGGTAGTAGAAAATCGTATACGAATTCTAAGTGTGAAGCTATTAGCTCGATATTATTCGCTATTTAGAAATAACTATGTGAAATTAGAACTGACAAGTTTAAACGATAGAACAGTAACATAGATAGGAATGAAGCTAAAATTGTCAACTGTTAAATGATAGAGCAATAACATAGATGGGAATGAAGCTAAAATTGTCATCTGTTAAATGATCTAGTAATAATATAAATGGGCATGAAATTAGATTTGGCAAGTTTTAAATGATAGAGCAGTAACATAGATGGGAATGAAGCTAAAACTGTCAACTGTTAAATGACAGAGCAATAACATAGATGGGAATGAAGCTAAAATTGTCATCTGTTAAATGATAGAGCAATAACATGGATGGGAATGAAGATAAAATTGTCATCTGTTAAATGATGTAGTAATAATATAAATGGGCATGAAATTAGATCTGGCAAGAAAATTAAGACGTCTGACACGGCTAAATTGTTTATTATTTCGAGTCTGAAAAATTAGTAATTATTCTGTAGACATTCTGAAATAAGAATGAACAGAAAGATCGAAACAAACTGATGTTTCCTGTTTTTTAAAAATTCTCTTCGAATTTTTGTCCAAGAAAATATCCTGCGGAAGTTTTCTAGGGGGAAGCGTTACTCTTCGAAACTTTTTAAAAAGTGTTCCTGTGGTTCAGATATTTCTGAATCTGTACGATAAAAGTTTTTAGAAAGTGTAGATAATTTAAAAAAGTCTTGGTGTCTTGATTGACGCGAAAGTTTCAAATTACGCGTAACTCTACAAGCAAATTTACATTAATGACAATGGAAGGGAACGAAGAGCGACATGGGATCGGGAAAGGGGCGAAAGAGTACGCGAGTGCCTTTATCATCCTCATTTTAAAGCTCAATCACAAAGTGGCTGCTGGCGTCATGGCCGCTTTTTTGCGTCCAGTGAAGCGATTTCTTCGGCGAAATTTTTCGAACAGAGGCAGCTTTTACGAAGCTGCAAGCTCAATGGGTAATATGCTGCGACGCAAGGGCTGCTGTGCGCACCCTTCTTCTTAAGTAGAGAAGGGTTCACGACCCTGTGATGACATATACGTGAGAACGCGCCTACTCTTCAACCCTCGACCGAGGAATGTCTTTCCACCCTTTTTCCCCGAGATGAGTCACCCCATGGAAAGCCCACGGAAACGATCTCGAGAGCAATTCTACGGCAATGAGACGAAAAACCGGACGGCAAGGGTGGCGGGGATGTTTTCATTGCGCTTATGCGGTCCATTTGTCTGTCTATCCGAATGTTTTGACTCATGACTCATGTCTAAACTCACAGCGGGTGTACGAAGTGTTCGTACAACTTTTTAAAACCTTTTCTAATCAATTATTATTATTACATATCAGTGACAAATTCGCGTTTCTTATTATATAGTAATTAATTCTAAAAACCGTGTACATCGGTTTAAAATATTTACGAAAAATAATAATATATTTTAACCCTTTGCTTTCGAAATAATTCTCTTTTGTAATATTTATAATTCCTATTATATTGCAGTTAATCTTAAAAAGCGTATACATCGGTTTAAAATATCTACGAAAAATAATAATACATTTTAATCCTTTGCACCCTCGAAGCAATTCTCTTTCATAATATTGGAATACAGCTTTCTACATTTCATAGTATTTTTTAATGTAAATCATTTCTCGTCTTCGATTTTAAATCCACAAAGTCCAGGGGTAGCAATGGCGGAATCGTGCTATAAAACGTCGTCCATCGCCAGGACAATACTTTGAATAAAATATAAGTATATAATATAACTATAATAAAAAACGACGGAGACTTATTTGTACTCTCGATATCATGGGAAAAGTACAAATGTGTTGTGCGACTGGAACGAATGCTTGAAAACAACTAACATTGCTATGGCTTCTTTTCAGTATCCTCCGTACCATCTACAGTATATTGCGAACTTTAGTCGACCATAAACAAAGACGTTTAAGTCGAAACTTTTTACCCGCTGAACTTTTAGCCACGCTGTAGTCAACGATATATATCGCTCAGGGTGACTCAATAAACTAGAGTAACTAGTAAACTCAAGTAACTAGTCTGCGGAAATTTATGGAAAATTTTGGGGTTATATAGAAGAATCTAAGAACGTCGTTATATTGTTTGGAATTAATTAAGATCGTTAAAGAAAAATAGTAATTTTATTAAATCTTTAGAATCTTGCAATTTATTGAGATAACGTTTATTTTGCTTAAAGATCCACAGTTTAGTAATGATCTGTTGTGGGACTCTTGATACCTCAGGAAATATGGGATTCAACCCCTTAACTGGTATCCTGGGGGCTCTCACGACCCTCGTAGAACTTCTGTATACTAATTTCCTCTACTGCAGTGTGCGATAATTACAAATAGCAATTTGTCTAACGCTAGAACCATCAAATTACCTCAAAATGACTGGTCTCTAATCTTTTTCTTTCGCAATTACCGAAGTGAGAAAAATGTTTCCGTCAGACATTTTCAGATGAGAACATTTTGATGAAATCTTCTTTAACGAAGCACGTATCACACTAAAAAATGTCTGAAGTTTAAATAGGTGCAGTCTCGTTATTATTACAAAACGATGTATATTTTTGGATGTATTTTTCAGTAGTTTATTTTAACATTTTTATTATATTTTATCAAGCTGCAACATAGTTTTTAATATTTTCATATATGTTATGAAGTTACACATAATTATTAACATTTTTATATATATTATGAAGTTGCACATAGTTTTTAATATTTTCATATATGTTATGAAGTTACACACAGTTTAATATTTTTATATAAGTAGATTTTTTTAAGTGCAACACGGTTCGTTTATAACATTTTTCAAACAGAACCAAGAGATTATGAGTCATTCTCTAAGTAAACGCGATGATAAATTTTGCAAGCATGAATAGAGATACTAATGCGCTGACAATACGAAAAGAACTCGAAATATCATGTGACAAGTGAAATATACATCCTCAATCCGTGAAGCGGTTACGTGAATGGCAATCGTTTTCCATTGTATCGTTCACAATGAAATTATTAGTACTTGTTTGAATTCTAATATCAGCCAGGTGTTTTTAAACGTTCTTAACCGTTACGTTGAAGTTTAATTAAAGAACAGGATCATTCTGCGCGACGTCGCTCTGTTTTAAGCCACCCTGGATTTAAAGGATAACGATGGCCGTCCATGCGACAGCTTCAGAGTTCAAACGCAACAATTTTTGAAAAATTGTTCCGAGGAACTAAAGCGTTTTTCCAAATGTTAACAAAATTAGCTCGCTGAATTTTACAAATATTTTCAGAAAAATTCTGTTTCCTAGGAAAATACATGTAAACGAAGAGTTTTACTTAAAATCACGTTTTTCGACAATTTTTACAACAAAAGAAACGACTATCTAGCCATTTAGGTGGCAGATATGGTAGACTACATTGTGCAAAAGCATGTTCAAGATATAGTGATATATTAATAATATAATTAGAACGAAATACTTGTAATTGATACAATTAGATTTATGTAAATTTTATATTCCATGCCCTATAATTTTTGTTAGCAACATTTTTATATCGAAGAAACGTCTTTCAAGCAATTTAGGTTGTAGATCTTGATGGACCACCCGGTATAAACTAGCAGATTGAAGTATGGTTTTCTATAGCTATGTATAGGGTGTGCCACTTAATTTGAGCACTTTATATATTTCACTGATTGGTCCTCATGGTCATAGATCGTTGAATTCAACTCGGCCTTCACTATTACGTGCCAGTATACAAATACACTATAAAAAGATATTGTTTAAAATATACAGTTCAATTTAAAATTTTCTTGGTCGACTACATTTCCCATTCAAAAACACGCAATTTAAAAAACAATTTTTCGACCTCTGGTTTCCGAGATATCTCAAAAATATCCCAACTTTGAGGGCTATTTTCACCCCTTCGAAGTGGATGGTTGCCGATAAAAAAGAACACGCGTCAAATATTTTTCAAAGAACTATAAGCTCCCATTAAGTTTCATCAAAATCAGATTTTCGCATCTGAATATGTTCCCTTGTCAGTAGAAAACCAATATCTACAAGTACTTAACCAGTACCCTGATTGTCAGTACTTTCTTCATCCCCTAAATTCCTCTCCACGTCGATTTAGAGAAACATTCATTACACGTGGTACAACGTAATAATTACAGGTCGAGTAAAATACGTGGAATGGTATTCGATAATTGAAACACGGGTGCCTATAATAGTCGAACTACAACTAGCCCGATCAAGTTCCTTAATTAGGACCATCTGACCCAGCAGCTTGAAAAGCTATTGGCCGGAACAGGAAGGCGTAGGGGGCCGCTGTCGTTGAGAAAAAGATCAATACTTAGCGTTCCAAAAACTCCTATCCGAACTGCCACGGATACTGACATAGGGTCCAGATCTATCCATCTACGCTAATAATTCCGAGCTCGATAGTCTTCGAGCACAGTAATGCCTCACGGTCGTCTCTTCTACAGGCCGGCACATGTGATGTGGTAACACCGCATGCGTGACTTTTGTAAGACGTTGTATACAGGGTGTCCTAAAAACTGCGATTCTTAGAGTTTATCTGAGAAACCTTTTCCCTTGCGGAAATGCCATGCACAGCTTCGTTGTCGAGTTCGTTTTATAAAATATAGAGACGAATCAAAGCGTGGTTAAAGCGAGCGCATTCTTGATTGGTCGAGCCGAGAAAAGTCCACTGTAACCGCGATTCGATTGGTCCGCGGTTTTCGTTAATTACTTGGAAGCCTCGAACCTTAAATCGACACAGGAAAAAGTTTCTTAGGATAATCCAAGGAAATAATCCTTTCAGGGTAGACGAACATTTTTGCGATAGTCTTTATAATATTTAATATGACATATTTGGCACGTTCATACTTATCTGGAAGATAACTTGATATTTATTAACCTTAACTTTAAAAATTTGGAATATTTTTTTCTAAACGCAGGAACGTTCAATATTACATAATATATTTTTTACATTCAGAAACCACTCTCAGGAATTTGAAAAAAAATTGAGCATAATACTTATAATTATATCGCATTGCTAAATTAAATCTGCGGTGCTCAACTTAAGATTGCTATATGAAATCTGAATTTTTTCATGTTTCTCGTTGTTTACAACCAAAGTTTGCAACGGAAAAATCTGAAAAAAATACCTAACATGTGGAATAGTATTCGAAATGTGTTACAATTTTTTCAGAATTTTTAATTAATTAGTTAATTAATAAATATAGGGAAAATGGGCCAAGGACTCGTTTTTTGATTTTTCTCAATAACTACCCTTACAGATGAGATATGGGGCTGAAACTTGGCAGGCGGAGGTCTTTTTGGGTAGGCTATCACATATTCCAAGCTCGAGCCTTTCCTTGCCTCTTCCGTATGAGTTTCCCTGATGAGGATGTTACGATAAGTTTGTGTCCTTAACGAAAATGGTGTTGCACGGGTTTAATGCTAGTAATTGTACATTAATTGTTAAAAATTGAAACGAGCACTACTACACATTTCCTCCGGCTGGAATTTCGATTCGACCTAGTTCCGATCGGTGTAGGCGTGCTGCCGCGTGTCCTCGAGCACGCTCGGATCGCAATTGCGAATACCCGCGAATCGTGACAGCGAATACGACGCCATGGCAAATCGAGGCTCCTCCAGCGATGGATGACGAGTCATTCTGTGAGTCATGGTTACGTAGGGACGACCCGAAAAACCTCGGGATGACCGTTAACCAGGAACGGAGCAGTCTGCGGCCGAAAATCAACATGTTGCGTCCGGCTTCTCTGACGCGCCGCAAGAGGAAACCGCAGGCGTCGAGTCTGCTTTACATCGAATTCGGAGGAACTAGTCGGATCGATTAATTCGGAATTAATAATGGCCGCTGGATATGCGTGGAGCCATTGGACATCAATCCCGCGGCGTTTAATCATGCCCCGAGGAGAATTGATGGTCTTCTTTCAATTAGCCGCTGCAGGTAGATTTTTAAATTAAAGTACGACTCATCTTCATTCACTCCTGAGGATTCGAAGCTGTTACTTAATTCATCTTTGTCCCGCATCTGGAGGAATTACGCTTTATAATTTTATTCTACGACTGACTAACGAGATTAGAATTCTGCACGCAATTTACGGCGATGTTGAAGGAAGTTGTTCGGCGAAGTGTTTTACGTGTTAGCGATCTATTACGAATTTATTGAGCTGTTGGATTGTCAGCGAATGTTAGTCATCCTTCGCTTTGATAGACGGTGTGTCTACCTTAGAAAAACTGCCTTTTATGGTTGCTTCAATTTTAGTGGGAAATATATAAAATCTTTTACAAAGGGTATAGCTAGATAAATAAATAAAGAATCCGCAGTTCCATAATGGAGTTTTCACATTTCAATGTGCAAGATGGAACTATAGTTTTGGCCCAGATATTTAATTGCCTGTGGGATGTCAGTCTATAAATACAATACATCTTAAAGTACACATAATTCCAGTTTTTCTTCATGATGATTTCGACAATATTTAACACTTTCACTGCCAAACTAGCAGCCACAAAATTTAGAAAAAATTGAAATGTGATATTGACTGAAATAAAAATGGGAAAAATAAAATGTATGCCGTAAAGTGCTCGCCCTACCTTCTTGCATTTTCTATATAACCACCAACTTTGCTACAAATGAATATATTAACGTAAAAATTTATTTAGAAACCGTACAAATAATTCTGTCACCCATATATGGATGACATGGCAGTCAAAGTGTTAAACTGCAAATTTTATACATTTATAATAAGAATAAATATATTACATAGAAAACTGAAAAAACATGAGAGAAATCTAAGAATATTGATGCACCAGTTTTGAATTTTCATGATGAGTAAGAGAGAAAATAAATTTTCATTTAACTGCGATTTCTTGTAATTAACGTGCACAATTTTGATTTAGTAATCGATATCCGTGGTTCAATAATAAGTATCCACATTTAAATATACAAAATGGGATAGTTTTGACCCGAATATTAAATTGCGTATAGAATGTCAGCCTATAAATAGAATAAGTCTTAAAATACAGCGAGTGTTGGTTCGAATAATGCAGGCTTAGTTACGAATCCATAGAATCGACGGCAAAGAAAAATATGTTGGTATAAACGAGGTGCGAATGAACGAACTTCTGCTGCACCTTTATTCATAGATGTGCAATAAAGCATAGCGTCGTAGATGCATTTCTATGAAACGAATCGTCAGGGCTTATGCCATTGAAACTTGTAGACAAGTACAAACGAATCTAGAGTATACGGAGGGGTCCTTGAAACGAGAGCAGCAAAGAAAGTCATGAATGTTCGCGGCCATATTTATTACGCTAACGACCCGTTCCCCGTCACGTTACATCGAACAACAATTACTCAACTTCATGTATTTCCATTTATGATACTACAATACGCATTACGCCGCGCCGGCGCAGGTAGCGCGATATTAGTTCATCCGATGCGAGTCGTTTGTTTCAATCTAATAACTGTGGCGTATATCTTTTGCATTACGAGATGCTGCCTGCCGCTGGTTGTAACTCATTATTACGTACCATTAAATTACGGGAAAAAAAAGCGACAGCCATTGTAATTAATCTGGATTTTATACAAAATGGGCAGACTGTGCCGGAGATGTTTCAGCAAATATGCGAACGAGTCAACATTGACTTGCATGAATATCTTCGCGATAACATGTGAGAAAGAAACTTTTATTGTACTTGGTCTCCCAGGGTTTAGGGATCAATCTTTGTCAGTATATTCTACGATACTAAATAAGAATTAAAAATTTTTTAATTAATTTAAAATTTCTTTTTAAACTTTATTAAAAAGTTATAACAAAATTGCGGAATTCACTGCAGTTCCAACGAATTTTTTTATGGATTATACGATCACCCCCCGTTGTATATTATATTTTAAATTAAATTTTGTGAATTGAACTGAACGTGTGCACCTTTATGCTTTTGTCGCGTACACTAATATTATTTGTTCCGGTCAGTCTTTGTTTATATAATTATATTTTTTAAATTAAATTTCCATCTTCTTGTGCAATATATCATATACATATATTAAAAATATAGTTACACAGTTTTAGTTGATTTGGCTGAAACAGGAAAACGGAAATGGCGTAAGCCTTGCTGATACAAAGTTGCAATTTTCCATCGAAGCTTAACTAAAAGCGAAATGAAAAGTGAGAGAAAATTGCTCCGCGTTTAAATAAAGTTTTCCATCGACTATTCTTTTGATAGTTATGCTTCTCTGCTCCAATTAAAATTTAGACACACAAACGTGACCTTTGACATAGCGTAGGATTTTTCCGGCGAGATTGTGAATTTTTTAAATTCGGGTCATGAGATGTCAGCCTAGAAACATCCTAAATGACGAACCCCACCGCGAATTCGTTTAATCAACGTGATTGCACTTATGTCACCGACGAATTTGGTTCTCCCCCATTGGGACAACGTGTCCTCCTCCTTCCTTCCTATTCTCGTTGACGTGGACACGATTTATGGGGCGTGATCATAAAAGATGTTCATAGCGGAATGAGGCTGCCAACTGCCAACGGAAGCTCATGGAAATGTGCCGTCGTAAAAGTCCACTTAATACGCCCGCGCGGGATCGGACCCAGAAAATTTCCTGTCGAACTATTACCCGTTGTCGGTTTTATTGGCTTTGCTGGCCACGTAAATTTTCCGTTATCTTCCAGCCAGGAAACGGAGTCGCGCAACCATGATTTTATGGGGATCTCGGCGTCTCGTGGCAAATTCCTCATGTTTGCCCGCTTCCCGACGTTACAATCAATCCTCCGACTGGCGGCACCCAGAATCCATTTTCGCGCAATATATCGAAATCGTCGTTCAATTACACGGATTCCAGCAATTAAATTAAAACGAATACCTGTTGTATCTGTAGCGGACCCCTTTTCCCCAGAAGTTTCTTTGTCCGAAGGAAATTTCTGAGAGACACGGGGTAGATAAAAGCGAAATTTTATTGAATGACTGAAGCTAGTCGTTCAGTTGTAATGTAACACCGATGTATCGATGTTAGATTATTCTTTTGTTATAATACCGATGTATCGATTTTAAAATGATTCTTTTGTTACTGTTACGTTTGACATTTTTCGTTATATGTAAATAAATTGTTTTCGTTGCAAAAATTAGGCGAATTTGATTTAGTAGTATAAATCCATCTTAATTAACAATTCGTCTAAATATCCGGATCCCTGTATGCAGGGATTCTCAGTGCATTTCCTCGACACTATGCTTTCATAACATCGTTTTCTTATTTAATGCCGTAGAAAATATTGACGAATTTTGATCCGTGAAATGAACATGCATTTACGAAAGTAAATGTGATTTTACTTCGAAGTGATTGTCATTGGCATCAATGCAATGCTGCAATCTTCTTGTCACGGATTGAATGGTATTTCTTATCACTTCGGCATTTATCGAATCACATGCTGTATCAATTCTCTCACGCATAATCTCACTCTCTCGCTCTCATCGCATCCAGTGGCGCATATCGCGTTGTTTCACGTAGAACAAGCATCGCGATCGCGCCGTCGACGCTCGAAAGCCAAGCTCGAGCGAGCCTGTAGTATGTATACGCAATGGCGTGCGTACACCATACACGCCCATAATAAATGTCTACACGGATACGCGTGTCCG
This sequence comes from Agapostemon virescens, assembly GCA_028453745.1. NCBI lineage: Eukaryota > Metazoa > Arthropoda > Insecta > Hymenoptera > Halictidae > Agapostemon > Agapostemon virescens. The sequence goes on along the minus strand of CM052095.1, from coordinate 6,884,314 downwards.
TAGCCCTTGAAAGTGTTTACGAGTGACGTTAAAACGATCCGACGGCCGATTATTGCTTTGAATCAAACACAAAGTGGTGATCGCTGTTCCGAGACGATCGCAAACATGTCGTTGTCAGATGGTTTAATTAGTGTGTCCGCCTAACGACGTGCTATACCGCGTGACATGCGCGGACAAGCAAAAATATTATCTGAGCGAAGCAATTTTATTCCGTCTACTTGGCTTGATCGATCGTTTCCTCTTCAATGCGAAAAGTCTGTGAAAATCGAACACTTCAACGCTAAAATTATCGAATGGGTCGAAATGACTTTTTACCGACTTTTTCTTTCACAATTTTTGAAATTAGAAGAATGTCTCTACGAATACTTTGTAAATAAATTTTTTTGTCACATCCTACTAGTATACATTTATCTTAATTACATATATTGTTGGGCTTCACCCACGGAACTTGATAACGGCCGCTAAAACCCACTAAAACCCCCACCCCTTGAGGGTGGCAAGCCATCCCCGTCTTCTTTTGGGTCGTCAGGGGGGCACCCACGGGTCTACTATTCCCATTTCTCACGGATGCCTCCCTTTTATTCGACTAATCCTTTCGCCTTCCTTCTCCTCTCCTGTTCTTTCCTATTCTCTGTTTTCTCTTCCATTTACTGTACCCCTTCTCCTCTTCTGTTTTTTCTTATTCTCTGTTTTCTCTTCCGTTCTATACTTCCGTTTTCTCTACCATTTATTGTACCCCTCACTCCGTTAGCAACACGCAAGCGTGTTCCCAGGGACCACCACGAGGAGGTGGAATGAGAGGATTTTAGTGTATGGACCACCAACACTATGGCCATACCCTCCAATGGATCAGAGTCACCATTGGAGAGCCCCATACACCTCGGTCCCCTAGGATTATAGACATCTCAAAATCTAGGCTAGTATTTGATGGAAATCTAGGAGGCTCCCTTTTGTCGACCCCATTTTTCCCATTTCGCGATTTTCACCAGCCCCAAAATTTCAAAGTCGCGTCACCCCCGTAATTCGCTTCCAATGAGAGTCACCTATAGTCGGCCTGTTGTATCAGATATTCCTTGGTAGTACAGTCCGCGACAATAGAATAGCACACCCCGTAAAATTTGTTAATTCTTATTTATTAAAGTATAAAAATATAATTTTGAATATGTAGACAGGTACACTTTATAACGTACTATTATTATTGACAAGTCACGTGTCTGCTGGCCGATCCATTCGGAATTATAAAGTTTCAACTGCGTTGTCTATAATTCATCCGTTGATTCGTTTCGTACCTGCAAGCGTCCGTTGGCGAACTTCGAATTGAATAATAAAAGCTCAGTTTGGTTCGTTGAACCCGGAGCTTAACGCCGAACGCAGGGGATTGTAACAGTGCCAAATCATCCGTAATGTCGAAGTTCCTTGAAACCGTTACCAGCCTGTTAGGAAGTTCGGCAAAAGGTTAACGTCCAGTGATTCTGTTCCTCGGATCTGCATCGTATTCGAAGACATCCGTTTTGCCAGGTTCTGGCTGTTACTTCCGCGGCAGAAGTCACGCTGGGAATTTCCAGTATTTCCAAAAGTCCAACTGTCTGAAACTACCGAGAGGCTTTGATCAACGCTGGCTCGAGAAGCAACGCTATCTCTTACTTAGCGGTCGCCTTTATCCACGACGTTGTTGCACGGTGAACCCGAACGCTGATGTTGCGCTGCTTAACAAACCGTATTGTCAGTAGCAGAGGAACTATATAACTGTAGTTGCATTCAACTTAACGCTAAACATACCGAACGTTAACTAAACACAACATAAAAATAACATAACTTAACTACAGTGGCTCGTATTAATATTCGGTTTCAGATTCCATATGCACAGTTCGTCTTTCTTAACCCTTTGCACTCGAATGGCGCCTCTAAGGCGACACTAAAACTTGCCATACTATTATTTAAACAATTCTTACATAGCTAGGTTTGCAGTTGAGAAATCAATGAAAATGTTAAAGTTCTAAGTACGACTCGTAGTAATTAATTTCGTATGAACGAAAGGAAATTAACTATCTACATTGGAGCTATTATAGATAAAAATATTGGTTCGATTTTGGAGTGGTATTGCTTCGAGGGCAAAGGGTTAATACGCTGAGAAAGTACGTAAAAATGTATGTGACTTTTATGTGCGAGTATAAGCACCGAAAACGTGGGGATGAATCTTGAGATACGGATTGCTATCATCGTCCTCCGAAGCTTAGTCTGCAGTGAGCTTTCAAAGCCATAATATTGACGCAAAGTTGGCCTCCCGTATTCAACGAATTTAAACTCTTTCTGTTGCTATTGGAAAACAGGAATTGCGATGACCGATAAGCTCCTTTTTCGCAAGACATTTCCTTTAAAACAAGATATTTCGCGGATGCTTCCGATCAATATTTAGCAGAGGTTGGCATAAAATACTAACGAAAGCAGTTATTCAATCGTATAAATTGAAGGGGAGTTGCTTGAAGTTAACCCTTTACACTCGAATGGCGACTCTCAGGCGCCAGTGAAAATAGCTACACTACTGTTTAAAACAATCTCTACACCGCTATGCTTGTGTCGAATAAATTCGTAAAAATTTAATTGTTGCAAGGGTGAGTAATGGTAAAGAAATTCCGTATGCATAAGATGAAATATATCGTGTAGAATAAAAATATTCTAGGTCAGAAAAAATGCCTTGGGGTTGGAGTTAAAACAGCTTCGAGTGCAAAGGGTTAATACCGACGAAATGTTACTCGAACAGTTTGGAAAAAATCGTTTCTGCAATCAGTTCAATTATTTGGCAGACCTTTGATTGTGTCGTCCTGTATCCTACCGTCTAGTTTTCCATTTTCACCATTCAGTGCGTCATGACAGCAGCAAATTAATAAATAAATGATTATGCATGCATATTATGATTGAAGCAGAGGAGAATTTACTGCTGCAACCAGACAGATCTATCAAACAAAGAACAATTAAATTGTTGTATAATTAGACCGCGGATTTTATGTATTTATAAACAAAATGAATAGGTCAAATTCGAGACTTTGAAGACCCTAGAAGAGTTTAAGCTAATAAGTTTAATTATATTGAAATTTATTAGAATTATTAGGTTGTCCGGAAAGTTCGTGCCGAGTTTGACAGAAGATTGAAACGCAACGTGTTTAAGTTTTGGTAGATATTTATTAAAAATAAAAATCAATTGCCACAAATTTTCCGCGTTACCGAGAAATTAAAGCTGATTGTCTTTTTAACGAGGAAGCGTATCACAAAATGTTCATGCAAGTTTATTTGATTCTATTTGTCATTGCTGGCAACGGAACAACGCGGACTAAGCAAATCGAAGGTAAAAACCGTGCTTTGAGGGTTCTTTCAGCAAATGGTAATTAAGGTTTATGATTATATTACATTTCACGGCGGTGTCGAGCAGAGAGACAGGACATAGCAAGTGAAATTCCCTTTGTGACCGAAAGCCCAATATTGCTGAGCTTAATCACGCTTAAATACGCTCTCTCGTCACAGCCATCGCGTACCCACACTCCTCTCTCTGGTTCGCAACAACCTGGCCTGATGGAAATGCAGCCATAGAGAACGATATCCTATCGATTTTTCGCTATCGAAACGATACCACTGCTGTTATTATCGTTATTAACCAGTCTATTAGCAATTTCTATTATCTCGTACCGGCTTAGTATTTCCGCATGTTCACGTTGCACGGTCCATTCTCCCTGTTGCTGATAGATTGAAAATAATGACAGCGATCGCACGGTCTCATCTTTCGTTGTTTTCGCTCCAATATAAAGTAATTAGCGAAATATTATAATCGCCCGATTAATTATTACGTTCGGAATTAGATCGATTACAGTATCAGTGTGTCTTCCGACTCGAAGTATCTTCATTTAGGACATAGCTTATATCCAAAAGCCTCAACAATAATTGTAAAATATTTTTCTTTTAAGTGATCGATTAAAAAATACGTACATCTGGAAAAGTGGTGTGGGAAATTTTTTAAACTTTAAAATTTCATCACGGTCCTTTTTAATAACTTTATCACGCTCTTCAATCGTATACGACTCCATTGTTAAAATGGCGAGAAACAAACATG
>CM052095.1:6843902-6867969 GCA_028453745.1 Agapostemon virescens | reverse complement strand
CTATAAATGTTTTACCGGCTGTTATGACAAAACCGATCTGTGAAAATTCACTACTAGCAATCTTTAAAATAAAATTTCGAAAGTATGCATTTTTAATAGTGAATTCAAGTATGTAGAAATTAATTTTGTAAAAATAGTTCTTACGTAAGAAATAAATCGTTTTTCGGGAGAATCATTAGTTCACAGTTGCATCGATAGAAAAGCGAAGTTATTCTCCCAAACGAGTTCGAGGGCACACACTATAAATGTTTTACCGGCTGTTATGACAAAACCGAGTCTCAGCGCTGGTGAATACGTTTCGGCCGTTTCGCAGTCGACTACGGACATACAACTTAATCGTGATACATAGAGAGCTACGGAACGGGAGGCGTGATTCGAATTCGAATTAGCGATCGGCGCTTGCGATGCAGTCTGGTTCGTTTGGAAGACCGAAGTCGAGATTGCTACGAGGTTTGCGCCCCGTCAGCTTTACCGCTCTCAACATAGGACACGCACACGTCGCTTTGCATCGTAGCCGTAAGCGCAATCATTCGCGCAAATTGATCCGTGTACGAGATAAATACCAATCGACATATGGGACTACTCGGTGAAAATGCAAATGCCCAAGGATACTCGCGAATATGGTAATTGCGAGCAGTCGACGCGACTACGATGAAGAATACGAACATCGAGCAGACATGCAACAATTTTCCTGTATAATAGCACTTACTTGTTGACAACTGCAGCGAGGAGCATAACTGAACGAATAACCACAAGTTTTGTACAAATAAGTCTCTGCTGTTTGAAATAGGACAGCGCAACCGAGAAGTTATGACGGCTAGTTCCTCCGCTTGTGAAGGAAAAAGAGTTATCTAGGTTAACCCTTTGCACTCGAAGCAATTTTACTCCAAAATCGAAATAATATTTCTATCTATAATAGCTCCATTGTAGATAGTTCATTTCCTTTCGTTCATACGAAATTAATCACAGTGACTCGTACTTGGGACATTAAAATTTTTATCGATTTCTCAACTGCAAACCTAGCGATGTAAAAGTTGTTTAAATAATAGTATGGCAAGTTTTAGTGTCGCCTTACAGGCGCCATTCGAGTGCAAAGGGTTAATACCTCTGCATCGTCAACCATAAACGCGAATTATTTTTAACAGCACCGTTTGACGATGATTTAGCATGGATATCTTGTTTATCGTTACAGGATGTTGTTGTGCGCCGAACAAAATTATTGGAAATACGAATAAGTCTCCGCCGTTTGAAATCGGATAGCGCAACCGGTAAGTTATGGCGTCTAGTATCAGATGTAAGACGCCATATTGAAAGGTCCCGGTTAGGTTCCTTCGCAAGCGAAGGAAAAAGAGGTACCATTTTTAGGAGCACCGTTTGGCGATGATTTCACATGAATGTGAAATTAAAATTAAAATGTAAATTCAATTTTTAATGTAACATGAGTTTCATTAAAGAAGTACATAGGAAAATGACTAATGCAAAAACATTTTTATAACTTCAGTAACTGCGGAAGAAATAATGTCGTGGTTTAAGCCTTTCATTTTTAGGAATGCGAAGCTTCAAGACATCCCATCTAAACAAATTCTATCAATTTTGGTTTCGTCTGACCAAATAACCCGTTCTTAGTCGGTAGTTGTCCAGTTTCGATATTTTTCAGCAAAATTTCAAACAACGTTTAACCCTTAGCTGTCCAACGGCTCCTCTAAGGCGACACTGAAAAATGTCAGACTATTATTCATTGAATTAAAACATTATTTATTGAAAAAAATTTCTTAAATTCCATCTGACAATGATAAAAATAATTATAATGTTGATTTGTTGTATTCTTCTGTATTCCTAGCAAGAAATAGTGATTTATAAAAATGTCCTGGGGTTATTGGATCAGTTACGCTGGTTGCTGTGTCTATGTTGCATAACGTTAATATTGAATGGTTTGCTTAACTCGCTGCTGAATATTATGGCATTCTCTGATAAGATCAAGTAAGCAGATAATGCAGACGGTGACGCTCGTAAGTTATGTATCTAACGAGCACGTTCGCAGATTCGACGATTGCGAGCACCGGCGAGTGAGTAAATTGAGTCACGTATAGGATAAGGTGGAACTATATTATATGAAGTCGATGGCGTGGCGGTGCAACGGAATGCCTCCTTCTCCCAAATAGGATTGTTCGAATTGCACAAATATCGCAACTTCCGAAGACAACATTCGGTTTCCTGTGGAACACCGCATCCCAACCGATTTCTAACATCGTTGATAAGAGAGCTTTTATCAGTTCATCGAATATGCGGGCAGTGCTGCCGTGAAAATGAAAGTCAACACACCCGCGGATTCACCTTAGGATCTGCATGCACGCGTAAATTTCGTACACCAATTCGAAACCGAATTTCAAATTCGGACCAGAGTAGATGAAAATAGATGGAAATTGAATTTCAAACATGGTTTGCCGGGTGTGTTGCATTTTACATTCGATTATGTTCTGATATATTTAACCCTTTGCCCTATACATTAAAGGAAATGTCTTTATGAAATTTTTACACACAAAAATGTTCCAATTATCGCAACCACGATGACATTATCGTGTGGCAAGTATACCAAACAGAATATAAGCTGAATTAAACAGCAATGCAGGTCCTACAAAATAATAAAATTAACTAAACGTTTTAATATCAAAATTGTAATCACAAACATGTAGTATTAACTCTTTGCTCTTTACTTTTATAGAGTAGTATAAAATAAATAATTTTCGAATAAGTAATTTAAGTTGTACGCAATGATCTTTGTAAAATTCCAGTCACAAGTTGTGAAAATTTAATTTAATTTAATTTAAATTATATTTAAATGTATCTCTTGCCCTGCGATTTATTTTACGGTTGTAATAATTAGAATTATTTTGTAGATCATAATTTGCTAAATGAAACAAAAATTTATAATTATTGATATAAAATCCAATAGATGTACGATAACAACAACCAAATAGAATATCTATTATATATACTTAAATATATCACAATATATTTAAATAAATGTGTTAAACGGTTTAGAACAAAGTGAATATAGATTTTCAACTTTTTAAAATGTTTATAGCTATATTTAAAGAAAAAACACGTTCTATAAACCTTCTTGTACTCTTCAGATATCAAATAAATTGAATGCAACGAATGTATTAACGTACAAATTTATTTTTAAACATGGACAAATAATTCTGTTACCCATATATGGGTGACATGGCAGTCAAAGTGTTAAGAGGTTAAATTTCAAAATATGACATGATTTAGATATAACAAGAAATAGAAGTGAAAAGAAATGACACAAATTTATAAATTTCCTTATTGCATTTAGAACACGAAAAGTAATTTATTTGACAATATAAATGTAGTAGAAAACATTATGGTAACGCTACCTAATTTTCCCGCTCGATGGAGTGTTAAGAAACTTCAAAGTAATTTCTTTTCAAATATATTCCGTCTAAAAAGTAAATACTTTCCAACTGCTAACAGTTTTATAATGTTCCTTTGCTACTAATACTTTAATTCTGACAGTATAAAATATGTGCATACCTTTTTGAAGCAATTTCGTTGCAAAATAGCCGGTGCATGCATATTTTAAACACGGTTAGGGGTGGCCTCACGTTCAACTGTCGTAAACGTAACGCGCAGGTTGTCGAAGAATACGAGGTATCTGAGCATGCGCATAGACTAGTCACTATAGCGTGTTATCTACATCGAAGAATAAAACGAATTGTCCGCAGACGTGGCATCCTAACCTGTATTATTTTCTCCACAAGAGTATCGCCAATTTTTCGTTTCGTTTCTGCTTTTAACATGTCTGTGTGGACAGAGGAAGTGTTGCTCTCGCTGATCAAACTTTTCAGGGAAAGTGTTTGTTTATGGAATCGAAAGATGACAAAATACCCTCCTGTAAGACGGGAACGATCCAAAGCCTGGTCTGAGATCGGAAAAAGTATAAGTACATTATGTAAACAACCAGTGACGGCTGCACATTGTGAGATGAAAATGAGATCGCTTATTCAAAAATATCGTAGAGAGAAAATGAAAAGTCTAACTCAAAAAGGTAGGTTGATCGTTTGTCCACGAGATATGTGAAAATGTGTACTTGTTTCATTCATGATGGGTTTGAAAAATAGTACAGTAAATGCCATGTACAGTAAATGATAAAAGATAAGTGAAAAAATGTTGAATCGACATAGGTCCTGAAAGCAATTCTTTCTCTGTGAAATCAACTTTTGTCGTGTATTACTGTTCCGTATCATTGCTGTGTTTGAAGAGAAATAATATGATCACGATATAGAACCCTAGTACATGAAAAAAGTTGATTTTATAGGGAAAGGATACGCTGGATTTTGATGGAAGATTGAAACGCAAAGCATTTCAGTTTTGAATTTGTAGAAAACTGTACACATTTGTTAAGGTTTCTCTTTAGGTATACCTGTGAATACTCGCAGGTATGATTGTACGTGCTTGTCCAGGTATAAATGTACATAGTGCAGCAGTCTTCCTTTTAAATATATATAGTTATTTATATTTCTTCCTTACACGAGTCTTTCACTTGATACAATCCCTCAACAAAATGGATTGAACTTATTCTAAACATTGAATTTATTTTATACATGCTTTTCTCAAATGTAGAGCATTCCTAAGAACTTTTCCCATAGAGATTTCTGGAATACGATTTGCATCGTCCTGTCTTAGCCTTCTTCGGCTCATTTGGCTTTGAAGTATCAGTATTGAAGTTTTGTCTAGTCTATAGTTATGAAATTTATTCATCAGATGACAATTAAAGAAAGCAAAGTAAAATAACTGGCAGTAACAGAGAAAATTAAAGTAAACAAACATTCCTGCATATCTATCCTTGGGATACAAACATATAATGTCTCCACAGTTGAGCATTTGTTCACTGTATGAGTTGTACTGAGTGCTAACCCTCATAAAGAATGCATGTGACAACATCTCATGCACTATATGAGAAATATTTGTGAAATTGTGCAGCGAGGGACATTATGCCCTATCAGTGCACTTAAGGGATATTTAATCATTTTTTATTTTTCTCAGTGGATACTGTAGGCCTACAAGTTTCCAACCTTTTATTTTATCATCCTGAGTACAGATTATCTATTTTGCCGATGACAGTTTATCATGATAAATTTCTATGTAACAGTATATATTTTATGACAGTAGGTATAATCAGATATGCCGGCAGTGAATTGAACATTGTGAATTTCCATCTAATGTACAAAGACACAAACAAATCAAACATTTTTTTTCATAATAAGAAATCAGTACGTGTTTTGTTAATATTAAAAATTTTTATATATGACCTGAATCTCTAAAGAAATTATTTTTCAAATATTCTTGTCAAGAATACATATTCTAATAAACTCTAATTTTTTAACACTAAATAGCTCAGTCGTTTTTTAAATGGGAATATTTTCCAATTAAAAAAAATTTATAAATAATTGATAAAAATCTCATACAAATATGTTTCGCCCACTCTACACTCTTCTTCTTATATTACAATTTATAAGAAATGAAAATAAAACAGGTTTATAACTAGGCTACGAATTGTATGCTTTTATGACATAAAAGAAAGAATTTTACAACATTTATATATTACTTTCAACTGACTACAATTATTAGAGAAAGAAATTTTCATATGGTGTCAGTCTCTTACAATTAATTAAACAAATTTTTATTCTACATAAAGTTAAGCAGTCTAATTATAAACATCTGCGATTGTCCTTAAATACTTTGAAACTTTAATTTTAAATCCTAGCTAAGGATTTTATTTTATTTTTATCAGCTTCCCAGTTGTCATTGTTTCCAATCTAGGTTTTAATCCTCTGAGGGATGATTTTTAGGACTCCCATCATGTTCCTGACTGTATATATCATTTGTGACCATTTATATTATTTTATTGTATTTGTATCTGTCTATATTATATGTTTTGAGATGTGTAGCATTTTCATTTTCTTTCCAGTTACCTCTACCCTCAATCTAGGCTTCGATCCTCTCGCTAGTATTTTTATAGCATCCCCATTTCACTACCAACTGCATATATAATCTCTGATAATTTGTATTATAATATTGTATTTGTATTTCGTTGTATTACGTGTTTTGTGACATTTAGAATTTTTCATTTGCTTTTCAGTTACTTGTACCCCCGGTGTAGGTTCGCCTCGTCTGAAGAGCATCCCTTTGAAGCATCCCCATCTTGTTTCCTTCTCCTCTAAACCTTCCATATAGATTTTTTAAATTATTCCCAATGTTTATTGCCGTTAACATCATAAACATCAAATCCTGTTGTTTTCACAAGAATTGTATTTAAATTCACGATGACGGAAACAGAATGGTGTTTCTCTTTAGCAAACCGTCGCGATTTTCCCCCGGTCTGCCATTCTCTCCGCAAATCCGCTCTCACGACGCACTGGCTGCGCTTAAGAACACTCTTCACGACACACATACATACTGGCTTACCCCTTGAGCTCCGACGTTGCAGAGGTGCATTCCTCAAACCCTAGTTCCCCGACAACCACCGTCACACTTGACACGTGAAAAAACGCTCCCTTATACAGTATTCATACTTTTTTTAAAAACACGATGCGTTTGTTCGTCGACTTCACGGACGCATATATATATATATATATGAAAAATAAATAATTAACCCTTAGCACTCGAGTGGTGGTAGCACCGAGTCGCCACGAAAAAATTGACACACTGTTATTTAAAACAATTTTAATATTTCAATCTGAAATTTAATATTGAAATTGATGCATCATATGTCAGAAGAAATGCTTTGGTTTTCTAGTTAGAACAGCTTCGAGTCCAAAGGGTTAATAATCTACATTGGTCATTGTTCTTTATACAATTTTTAGTTTAATTTGCTGATGCTTCAATTGAAAGTAATTGGCAGTTGATTCGATCGACAGCTGAAATTAACTCTCCAACGGCGATGTTGGTGTCTAGTTTCACTCGGAATATCAAAATTGCCATTCAATTAGTCGGTTCGTGGTAAATTAATTAAATGAAGCTGCTTCATTACGAACAATGATACATTAACGTGTCTGCAGGAAATATTTTGAAAAATATGCTTCAAAAAATTGACTGTAAAAGAACTAGCTATTTTAATCAATTCATAAAATTAATTATCAGATTATTCTAAAGGAAATTGATAGTTATTTGGCCAACAATTAAGATCTACATAAATTACCGATTTTATTTCACCATGATTTTTCATGATGGGCTTAAGGGCATTTTTGACTATCCTTTCTGTTCAAAAAATCAGTAAAAATGTGAAAGTTAGTTTGAATGTATAATTATTCATAGCACGGTAAATTTGAAACGTTTACGTGTACATATCTCCATCTAGTATGTGATAATGTCATTAGTTTGGTAATAAGTAACAATGTTGACTGTGCAGTAACAGGATGTATATAATTGTAAAATACACATAGCAAAGTGGGATACCTCATACAGAGCACAGCATCATTCTAGCTCAGCTGTGGTCTGAAGAGACACAGGTGTTCTGCAGCGTGTAGTGCAACATACGCTGCAACACGCGTTTATTATATTCTGCGTGTCACAAACATTTCTGCTGCGATACCGATTACAAGGAACTACGAGTGCCATTGTCTCCGTGGCGAACACTGATTGCCGATGAATTGTCGTGAACCGTTCATTGAGCATCGTGTACAGTAACTCCTTGCTTTTATTACATGTTACATTGTACACTGCACGACACTAACGTCTACCCTACGTATGTAATACGTGGAAGCTAGAACAGAGTACTCCATAGTGATCCAGTCAATTCGAAGTGAACAGCATCTACGAAAGTTGGGGTTCCTTTGGTTATTACTAGGTTGTCCCAAGAGATCGTTTCGGGTTCCATTCACACTAAACCTACCATAAGGGGTCAAATGAACCTTTCCAGATTTTCTATTTTATTTTCGCAGAAATTGATTCGATGGAATTTTCTATTCCAACGTACATTGTAATAAAAATTGCACAAAGTCCGAATAAATTCATTCTTGTCACTTTTATAGGACAATGTACATTCGCGAAGTTTACTGCTCGGTAGGTTTAGTGTTAATGCACACAATACACATTCAACCTAGTTTTTTGAGAAAGCAAATTGCGAAGCTAAAGGGTTATCAAAAAGTACCTTTAGGATGTTGAATGAGAATATATATCTAACGCCATGTTTGTTTCTTGTCACTTTCTTTTATTTCTAACTTACAATGATAGATAGTTTGTTATTCAGAAGTACTTTTTGGATGTTGTAATATGAGGTCAATATATGTATTTTTATTTAGAACTTAAAATTTTAATATAAAATTTAAATTGCTTGAGACAATATTTCCAATATTTTCACAAATCTTTGCCGACAAAGGGTTAAATATTTTATTTTGTGCTTGAGGTAAAAAGTGCACAGTTTCCGTGGCTAAATAATCACTTAGTTTTCATTGAACAAGTACTCATAAAGTGAACCTGAAGTTATTGTAGATATGTAACAATTACTATAATTTCTTTAAGAGGGAGAAGTTCAGTCTCACTGGTCTCTTTACGATGCTTTATGCTTTCTGGATAACACAACTTTTCGTAACACGAAATTAGCTAAAAGGAACCTTAAGGTAAGTGTGTGCATTGGTTTATTTCAGTATTGTATAATTCGTAAATTACCACCTTGTCACTCATTAGATTATTGTTATTGGATAGTCGGAAAAGTATTGAGAGACTTTTGTCATCTTTTGATTGAATGTTTCTTTTATGCAAAATTAATTTTATTCAAAGTATATATTGGCCATTATTATTTATGACCTTTTGCCATTTTTGGGATAGAGCCATAATCCCATCGGAATAAAACTTCTGTGGTTTATCGACTAAGAACTTGGCCAAGTGATTTTCACAGTTCTTTTTTTAATTCAACTCTTTGACTGACAAAACTTCTCACAAGGAAACATATTCATATGCGAAAATCCGATTTTGATGAAACCTATGGGAACTTATAGCTTTATTGTGTAAACAAAAAATTTTTGTTAAAATTTTCTTGTACGACTACATTTTCCATTGAGAAACACACAATTTAAAAGAAATTCAAATTTTTCGACCTCTGGTTTCCGAGATATCTAAAAAATCCCTGAACTTTGAAGGCTGTTTTCACCCCTTCAACGTGGATGGTTGACGATAAAAAAACACGTGTCAAATATTTAAAAAAAATTGCAAAACAGCAAAAATTTCACTCATTTTCACACTAATATTACTTTTGACACAATTGACCAAATACAAAACTGTCTGCATGAAAATTGTAGAGTGAAATGTCATCTCTGAAATGCGCATCAGTATAACGCAATCTGATTAATGGTGCCCGATATACGACACCAAGCAACAATTAATGACAAAAATCTCTCCATACTTTTCCGACTATCCAATATAATCCCATGATTCATTATACGTAAAAGGTATCTATTCAGCATTGACAATAAAATTAATACCGAAAAACAATAATTAAACTTAAATAATAAATTATTTGGCAAACGTACCACCATGTCTAAAATATCAATAGTCTTTGATAATGTTATAAATTAGTTTAACACTAAACCTACCGAGCCACAAAAGCAACTGACGTTCGTTTCCTTGCGAGAATGACAAGAATTAATTTATTCAGAATTCCCGCAGTTTTTATTACAATACGTGCCCCTCCGAGGATATTCAATTGCATTTCATGAAAATATCTTTGCAATTTTCATAACTGTAAATTACACGACCTAGTCATTTAACCAGTGGCGGTAGGTTCAGCGTTAAGCACAACTAAAATTAAAACGTCACTGATCTATTTATTTAATTGGTATACTATATTCGTAGCAAATGCTTGTAAAGAAACAAGGAACAACAAAGATCAATCGGTCTCATCCAACAAAAAACAGAATTATAAAAGCGACGTCGGTCGATAAGAACGAAGCGAGTGTCACTTCGTCGTCAGTGAAAACGACATCGACACGCGAAAGCCCACGATCCAAAAGATCGCCGGAAAAAGGACAATTAAATACGACTAACAATGCACACAACAGCTTCGTCACTCCAGCGAAGAGGAAATCGACAAGAAGTCTCGAGCGAAATCTAAGAACCTCAAAAACGGCGGACTTAAATACGATTGAGAACGAGACGTGCAACCCTACCTCTCCAGAGAACGTAACAGAAATGCAAGGGATTCGAAAAGTCGCGAAAAGGGCGAAAATAGTGAACGTGATCATTCGTAGTCCAACCGCAGAACGTAATCCAACGACTCCGTTCAACACCCCGTTGGATTCGTGTCACAACTCTGTGCAAGACGAGTGCCAGAGTTTCGGTATGTTTGTTATAAATAAAATGCGAAGTTACTCGACTTGCACGAGGAGCGCTGTGCAACACGCGATAAGCGACATACTTTACAACGCTGACATGGGCTACTACGATCGCCTGAATTCATCCTCCACCGTCAATACGCAAACGGAGACGAGACAATCGAATTCTGAACAGCTTCGAGAAACCACGCAATTCGTCCAGGAGTTTAAAAGCGAAGAACTCAGTGATCTCGACGATGACTCTATATCGCATTAGGACGAGAAAAAGTTCGGTGCAAGCTTGCGTTGCTGCACGAAACTCGATGTAACGGGAATAGACTCTTTTTTGGACGAGAATTGAGAAGTGAAATGGAAATATTGTTAGCCTAACCGTGAAAGGTTAAGCCAATACTTATTTTCGGCTGTCCTATAGTGTTTGCTTGAACGCTTTTTGGTTGCGATATAACACCACGCAATACTTTGTTATTGATGCTTGAAAATCAATAATCTTATGAGCTTATTGGTTATGTTAATATTTACGACCATTGCAAAGTATTGCGAAGGACGGACAACAATTAGCGCTTTCCATGACATTTGTTACTCGTTTATCGATATTTAACTTCAGATTTTCTATATTTTCGTATCGCGACGGAAACGAATGAGCTTCCAGAAATACAGAAGAGAACCGTACCTTTTTTAACAAAGTTTTGTATGTTATTTTTCATTTTTGACAGTAGGGATTTTAAGGGTTACCCTCAGAACAGTGTATTGTCCATTGTAAGAAATGTTTCAATGTTAACTTATTACTTGAACGTATACTCATCTTAAGTATGAATAACGATATTATATATATGTATGTATATGTACATTAATTACTGTTTTTGACAGTATGAGAAAATTTTATGAACAAAAATTTGTCAGTATAAAGAGGACTACAATATGGCAGCAGTTGTTTCTTTGTATGTGATAAAGTTTTACAAGTTTTAACTTCATCTTAATTTGTTTAAATGGAAAAACTGTCCTTTTATGTCAGGAATCGACAGAGTATCAAATTCGTAACGAGATGTTTAAAATAATTAATGCTAAGACATAAATAATGCTACCTGGAAGCTAATAAGTGTTTCAACTGATGTCCTCTCTTTTGAATATGGAAGACACATAGAAAATTATTTCGATAATATCTTATTAATTGTTAATAATAATTAATTTATACTATTTAATACATTCTTAAGCAAGATTAATATTCTATCCTTGATTGAAGTGACCATGAGATCTCTGTCACTCTTTCATCCACAAAAATACTGATACTCTTTATACTGATAAACTTCGGTTCTTAAAATTTTTCACGTTTTCTAGAATAGTAAAGATAGGAAAGTGTTAGCATATACTTATGTTTATATTTATTATATGTTAGAAATATATCCACAATATTATTGATTACTTTGTTCATTTGCCTAATATAAAAAAAATAAATTGTTTACGTTACGTAAAAATTATGAAGAAAACTATATAATATGCTAAAGCAGTGAATAAGTTCAAATACGTTTAGTTAATCTTTGTACACTTTCTGTAATTTTCTTTATGTATAACAAACCTAAAGCAGTGTTTTTATTTTTATTATTGGTGAAACGATTTTGCACATTGAATACACAAATAGTTATGTGCACTTTGTCATTATTTATTCCTGAATCATTTGCTGCGTATTCTCACCAACAATTCTCTTTTCGTTTAAGCAAAAATTTATCTCTTTGTATGTCTTCCTTTAATTTAACATTTTGTAAACACATAATAAAGATAAAGATGGCCATCAGTGGACAATACTTTGAATAAAACATAAATTACCATTCTTTTCCAATAAATCCCCAATATGTCAACTTGGTGGGAATATAAAAATATGTTTAAGTGTCGTACGCACCCTCTACTTTTCTTTTCCAATAAATCCCCAATTTAAGATGCAAAATGGTGGAGACTTATTTCGATTCCCAATATGTTAACTTGGTGGGAATATAAAAATATGTTTAAGTGTCGTACGCACCCTCTACTTTTCTTTTCCAATAAATCCGCAATTTAAGATGCAAAATGGCGGAGACTTATTTCGATTCCCATTATGTTAACTTGGTGGGAATATAAAAATATGTTTAAGTGTCGTACGCACCCTCTACTTTTCTTTTCCAATAAATCCGCAATTTAAGATGCAAAATGGCGGAGACTTATTTCGATTCCCAATATGTCAACTTGGTGGGAATATAAAAATATGTTTGAAGTGTCGTACGCACCCTCTACTTTCCAACAAGCCGAGGTACCATTTTTTGGCCGTACATAGATCAGCGGTGTTATAATTACCGTGTATATACCTACGCGGGGCTGTGTCGCGATAACGGTTTACTTCGGCCGTAAATATTCCTCTTGTGTATTACATGTATCAATTGCGATATGCGAAATGGGGAAGAATGGACGGGAATCGAACGTGTTTCGATTCCCCGTGTACGAGTCGCGGCGTTGGTGTGCGCACAGTATGTCGTTGTTCTCTCGCGAAATTGGAACGTTTCACCGCGGCGAGGCCATTGCAATTTTCATCGATACGATCTGACCATCGACCGTGAAGCCGGGCCCGTTTCCTGTCCGGAATCGTCGAACCGATTTCGACCAGTCGCGTCGGTCGTCGGGGCACGTGCTACCGCCATTTTCTACCTCTCCTCCACCTTTCACTATTTCCTCCATTTTTTCCTCCCCGATTCCCTCTCCCACATACGTATTATTCCCGATATTTTTCAATCTTTCGCGTCTTCCTCGTTTGCCTGGTTCGAACCCGTTCCACGACTCTCCGACGTTTATTATCGCTGTTTTCATCATCCCAGTTGATTTAGCGAGACACTTCGTCCGTAAACTCCGCCATTCTTCCGTAATCAACGGGCTGATCCTTTATTCACGAGTATTGTTCCACGGTTGAAATACTGGGGCTCGACTTAATGATGCTTTGTGATTGATAAGCAACTCGAGCTAGTCGTAAATTGTTTAAAAGGAATACTTGTAATTGTCCGCCGACCGGTAAGGTACACGTTGTTCAACCGATCGTAAAGTCACTCAAATTCTTTAAAACCCCTTGCTGTGTTACGGCCTGTCAAACTCGAAGATTTTAAATAAAGTCGAACAATTGTAAATATTACAATTTTCTTTTAAGACGAAATTCAATTTTATTCTTTTGCGAACAATATTTAACACGTTGAATGCTACGTCTGTTCCTGGGGACTAACGGTATCAAATTTACAAATTAATATGTTATAGATAATTCATATAATATTAAGATATATTCGCACTATTTCAATAGATCAAAACAGAAAAGCAAAAATGGGCTTAGCGAGTCTTTTGCTTATGCACAGTTGCATTATTTCCGTTTAACACTTTGACACAAAATTTCTATAAAATCGAAATGAGATATTGACTGAAATAAAAATTGAAAAAATCAAATGTATGTCGTCAAGTGCTCTCTCCACCTTCTTGCACTTTCTGCATAATCATTAACTTTGATACAAATGATTATATTAACACTTTATCGACCGGAAATCTATTAGTGGGCTTTTCAATATTCGCGCTGTATCAAAATGAAGAAAACTGATATCCAACTCATCGCAATTTCTAAATCTTGGAATCGATCCAAAGAGTAGAGATGGCTTCATCCAAGAAGATAACAACCAGTTGTTTCATAGAAATGAAGAAGTCTGGTCAATCATCGCAAGAGGGAACTGGGACAAATGCTTTCAAAGTGCTTTGCAACTGCCGGTAGCCTTATATCGAAATGCAGGGTTTAATCTTTAGAAGTAAGCGTTTCAACTACTTACTTGTAATTACTTTTCCGATTTTATTAATTTTCTCGGCGAATAATACTTTTATCGAAGCGCAAATTGCGCTGTAATAAAATATAGTTTTCTAACTATTTTTTACTTCAAATATCCTAAAGATTGACAGAAAGATTATAGATAACTATATGCCATACATTTAAAGTTTTCAATAGCTGCTTCATTAAATAAATTAATTTGAGTTTATGGAATTTTTGAGGTCGTCAGTTGAGCAGTTAATGTAAAAATTGCTCACATTATTTGCATTTTTAAAATCGCGTTGAAATTTTATTTTTAGAAAAGAAAAAATTGCAAGAATGATTACGAATTAAATTTTGCAATTTTTTAAAACTATAGTGTGACTTATTGTCAGTGTGACTGCATCAATTCAGACCTTGTCCCATTTCCAATTGCAATGTCTGCTTCAATGAAGATACTTTTATAATTTCTGGAATTGTGAAAGAAAAAATTACGATCCAGCCATTTTGACTGTGTTAAAGTTTCGCAAAACAAAGAAGTTTCGTTATTTTGATATCACGTTTTCTTTGCTGGTGCCGAGACGGTATTCTAATTGCATATTATTTCTATTTAATCCCAAGTTATTTTCATGAATCTTCTCTTCCTTGGTCCGCGCGCGGTAATGACGTTATTATGACTGTAATTATTATTATGAAAAGAATTAGCACAGACAATATTACGTTTAATTACAATTTTCTGTGGATGAGTGGATATCCGCTGACTCGCAGACAGCGGGCGTGCACCGAGAAGATAGGTCTATGGCCCAGTATCACGTGCTTTCCCCGTCAGAATAGGTGGACCGTTATTCTTTTTAATTATTCGCTGCCCACTCTCGCAAACATGAAAGGATCCTCGAGGATTCGCGATGCAATTAGGAAGGCTCACGCTAGTCGGCTGTAATTAAAATTATTTGCTCCTTACGCCGTTGAATCTGAAGCTGAAACCAAGCCGGAATTTCTCTTCCGGTTTTCTGCTTCTCCGCTTTTTATTTCTTTCGTTCTCCCTCCTTCGCTCTCCTTTCTCGGCGGGTCCAGAGAAAAAACAAAACAGACAATCTCGTTAGGAAAGATAAATAATGAACTGGCCTCGTACCGATAAGAGTGAAATGTGAGTTCTATCCGACTATGGCGCGTGATTCAATTTGGCGGACGGTAATTGCACGCGATTTATCTGCTCGGTTGGTTATGCGTGGACAGTTCAATTGCGCTGGCAGACTACGAGCTGGCAACCATCATCGCGTACCACTGACACGCGTTCATGTAAGTAAATGAAATTACCTGCTGTTTTCACTCAGACTTTACCCCCTTCGTTCCAATGTCGAGGCCGACTTGACGTGCCATTTTGTTCCAGGTAGACTTTCATCAAACCCTATTCAGAAGCGTTTTTACCTGTTAGACGCGCAAACAAGTTTCCCGGCTTTTTCGATCAATTACAAACCGAACATTTTAAAAGAAATACTAAAAATCATGTATTCAAAATATCGTCCCTTGCTAGTGTCACTCTTGAGGCAGAAATACCTTAAAAACCATTACACTTCTTCCCCCATGTTTCATGTTTCTTCTTCATTTTTAGTATGGAGCTCTTCGTTGATTTTACGCCATACAAATTCGTGTCCATCGGACCCAAAAATATTGTACTTGTTTCATCTACAAAAATTACTTCTTTCCATCATACTTTTTCTTTAGAAATTTTTATTTTTATTTTATTATATTATTTTTAGTTTATTTTTCATTATTCCTTGGCGAACTGTAATCTTTCCTTTCGATTCGCATCGTAAATATATGGTTTTTTCCGTTGAATTTGATAAAATTATAAATCTAAACGCTGCTTAACAATTTCTACTAATTCCTTCCCGGAAATGAACTATCTATTCACCTGCACAATTTAATGAACTAAAAACGTTCGTTTTATTCATCGAGAGATGTACAGGTAAATTCTTGTCATAAATTCGAATATCGGTCAACGAGCATATCCATCGTATCACTCGCCAGGGCGTAATCTGAAATGTAATTAACATTTCTGGTTTTCATTTGCGGCGGCATTCATAACCGGAGATGTATTTTCTTATTAATGTACAGTAGCATGCGCGTTTGTTTAATAAATGGAATTAATAACACTGCGCGCGAAAAGAAGCAAGGATGCAGAAATTCATCTGAATGCAAACTGCAATTATACTTTTATGTATTACACACGGTGCCTGAAACGTGAAATTACTATCGCATCTTCGATGGGATAATGGTACGTCTCAGAAATGAGGATTTTATTTAATCAAAAGCTTAAATGTTATTAATTCTCGAACCTTTGGAACAATGACGTATCAACCCCTTGTACTTGGAACTGTTTTAACTCCAATGCTAAAATGTTTCTTCTGACGTAGCATATTTTAATTTTGCACGATTTAATTTTTCTTATGCACACGGAAGTTTATATTATTTTATATTATATTATTATTACATGGAATATATCTAATAATCTAGGAATGTATGATATAATTCGATACATGGTTAAATAGATAATCCTACATCACATTTCTTACATACGTAATGCGTCTCATTCCTTTTGTTATGTTTTCGACAGAATACATACACTAGCGCACGAAAGTATTCGGACACTCTTCAAACCTAAATAACTTTTTCAAAATTGAACCAAACGACTTGACTGTTCTGGAGCAACTAGCAGCATTGATTTACTAAATGATATGCAAAAATAATTTTGAAATAATTCTAATTGGTAGAAATTATGTGGGAAAGTAGGAAAGACATTTTTTAAAACATTTTTATTTCAACTCGTAATGAAAATTTAAAATATACGTGTTTCAGAACTGTGTTAGTTATACACATGCTGAAAATCTCACCGAAATCGATTGACGCGGGAAAAAATGGCAGGCGTAGAAAGATGTAAGAATTTCTGTAGTTTAAGCAGAGACTGATCAAGAATCGTGAAAAATTGCGATTTTCACCATTTTCGATGGCACGTAGCTCGTGTGTACGTCAATCGATTTTAATGAATTTTTCTGCGTGCGTATAACTATCATAGATCTACCAGATGCGTCTTTAAAATTTTTTGTGCGTGGCTCGAATAAAAAATATTTAAAAAGTTCCTTTTTTATTGGTCATGTAATTCACATCAGTTCCAATATTTACAAAATTTATTTTGTATATCATTTATTAAATCAATGCAACTAATTGCTCAAGAAAAGTCAAGACGTTCGGTACAATCTTAGAAAAGTTATTTAGGTTTGAAGAGTGTCCGAATACTTTCGTGCGCTACTGTATTTGCATCTTGCTTTTTTCAAATTGCTGTATTTTTTACGCATGGAAACGGAAAATGTCCAGCGAAAAGCCTGATTATTAAGAAACAGAATTCCCAGATTTCTGATTTCACCTAGACAATTAAGCATCGATCGTGAATTTCAACGCAGACCCGTTTATATCCTTCGCGAACTATTCCACCTGAAGTGGAATCAAGCTTTTTGTGCGAGATATGATAATTTCGTTGGCCCAGTTTTCCGGTAATATCGAGCGTACTTCGATCCCCCTTAAATGTTCGTGCAATCTCAGCGGTCAGATGCATCGAAGTAATTTTTTGTCTCCGCATGAATTAAAAAAAAAAAAAGAAGAGAATATCGATTTAGGAATACATTGAATGTATTAGCATCTTGAACATCTCCGACGAAATTTAATAACCTTCAACGCGTATAATTTCTTTCTTTTATCTAATTAGAAATGTTGCAATAGAAAGCTAATAGTATAACAATTTTTCTAACATTCTAACGTATCATAAATCCAAATCAAATTTGATATGACCAATTTTGACGGCGGGTGAAATGAGTAGTGGATGGAAAAAAAAAGAAAGGGAGAATTTTGTCTTGGGCCCAAAAATTCAAATTCGCGTACAAAATTCGACACGTTGAACACTATAAAAAAAGTATGCTGTTGTATGAAACTTGTATGGTTGCGAGTTGAAAATGTTTGTCAGATTTGAAAACAAGAAAATGGCATCAATGACGATTTTTAATTATGCCCTATCGAATGGCACAGGAGTAATTTAAATCTGCTGAAGGACATTTTTGACCATCTTACTTTTATTATATCAAGACAATTTATACAAGTCACATTTTGTCCTCGGTACGGTCAGTGCTAATGTTAGTGACTGTACGCCTAATAAGAGAAAGTAAAATGAGAAACTGGTAGAGATGTGAAATATTAGGTTGTCGCATATGAAATGTCCTATTTCAGAATGCAAATTTTATTATGTGTTTTAATGAAAGAAATACTATTATAACCTTACAGGTTTATTATGTATTATTTGAAGATACAATCTAATCTCTTTAGCCCATATTCGGTTTCTAATTACACATCCAGCTTCATTTGCAAATAAAATTGCTTTCAATATCAATTTTTAACGTTAAAATTTTTGTTAACGTTATGCGATGTTGAGTCAGTTAATAATAAAAGTAACTGAAGAATAGAGCTAGCAGTGCCATGCTAAATGAGATGAACAATCAAGATATTAAATTTTTACCGTTGTATAATCGAAAAATTTATTTTGACAGACTATGATGATTGAAATTTTGCTTACTTTAATTAGTAGATTTTATTTCCGGACAAGGGATGTGTGTTTCAATTTATTATTATGAATGAGACATTTCGTATGCATCAACCTAATACTTTATAGCTAATAATATTATTTAGAAAAATGATTAAATGTAATATTATGGAAATAAATTATAGATTCAGTCATTATCATGCTATGCACATTGCACAAGGTCCAGAATGCATAGTTGACGTATTCGATCTTTCACAATAAAATAAATTCCTCCTATAACTATAGTGTTATTATTACCTGAGACATTCCATTGTACTCCGAACGCTGCAGGACATTTTTGATCATCTTACCCTTTACTATGACCTGCACTAGAGACAGTCTTATCTTGACAGAAGCACAAGGACCACGATTATCACAGCAATCGCGTCCACAACGATCGCAATAGACAACGACAACAAGTTTGTCGCGGTAACACCGAAGTGTTATACCAAGAGAAGCGGAGGAACGCGATCGCAGGAGCTGTGCCGAAGAAAAAGCACCTCGAGCGGATTGATGAACGAATGCAAGCGAGCAAGAAGTTAATCAAGCTGTCGACTTCGCACGGCCACGGCCTGCTGGCCATGGCCAGGCGAGGAGGCGAGGGAGAAAGTGAATTCATTAATTTCGTTGCGTACACGTGAATAACCAAGTTCCGGCAACAAGTACGTAATAGACGTCACAGTCCATTTTGACGCCGCCGCGCCACTGCCGAAGGTCGGCCTCGTTTCCTTTTTACTGAGACCAGTTCGTCGATTAACTGGACGGTTAGCATTCGTATACACGGTGGAACGAAATTTATCGGACCTTTTTTTGAAAGATGGCAAAAGGTATTGGACCAGAACGGCCAATATATAATTTAATAGAATATTTGTTCATTATACGAAAATTGTCTTTCATTTTCACAGAAAAAAAAAAAGAAATTACTTTCCGAACAACCCAATAAAATATAATAAAACAGATTTGAGAAGAATCGATGGAAATCAGATCCCACGTATTCGTATGCAATTCAGGAGAACGTAAAATCTCGTCTTGCAACTCAAGATGAAGCAGTCTTGAAATTCTAGATAAGAAAATATTTATTTACGAGAGAACTATAAAATTATCGCGACTAACAAATACAGTGGATTAATATTCGGACAGAAAACAAGTACAATATTTTTAGGTCCGATGGACACAAACTTGTATGGCGTAAAATCAATGAAGAGATCCATACTAAAAATGAAGAAGAAACATGAAACATAGCGGAGGAAGTGTAATGGTTTAGGGGTGGTATCTCGGCTGCTAGAGAATTAATTTTCATTGATGGAATTCTGGATAAAAATAAATATTTACATATTTTGGAACAAAATTTAATAAAACGTGCCATTAATATGAACATTCGCCACAGTTTTAAATTTTCTCAAGATATTGATCCGAAACTCAAATTACAAGTAGTGTAAGAATATATATTGTATAATTGAATATAAATATAATGTAATATAAATATAATTGAAAATGTATGGGATTATTTAGATGTAGACTGTGAATCGACGCGAAAAAATTTAGCGCGTAGCCTAATATTTTCCAAAAGAAACTGTTTAAGCCAAAAAGCGGCTTAAAAAGTTCAACAGAACCTCATTTCGTTATTTCGAGACGTAGAGTCGTTGTCCCACATTTGTATCAGAGAATTTCGACGAGCTTTTATGGTGGAGCAGCTGGTCCGTCCCCCGTTCAGCGAACACATCTCTCAAAGGGGGTTGAACGGGTCGATGGGGTGAGTCGGGCCCCTATCCGATGGCCGAGGGATTAAAATGGAGCAGCGCGGTTGATGCGCATGCATTATGCAGTTAAACGGAACGTAAATACAACCCCCCGGACGAGTTTTGACCACCCGACGGGATTCGTTCGCGCGCTCGTAACTATAAATATAGTCGACGGACACGCAGGACTTCCGACGGCAAAAAGGACGAAAAGGACCGGCCACAATCGTGCGGAAAGTAGGCTCGTCAAAGCCGCGCGCGCCATATTTGGCTGGGATCGTCGATCTTCCTTCAGCTTGTCAAGCTTCTTCTAGCTCGTGCTCGGTCGTCCATCGACCCATGAACGTTTTGCTATTTTTCTTGCCGTTTTATGGTCACAGATCGCGAGTTTAAAAATGGAATGGCGGACGAGTTTCCAGGGGCGAGGCCTGACGACATCGGTTACACACGTTTCTAGAATTTTGCTCGAATCTGAACAGGCACGTATCGATCATTTTACTTGGTTCACCCTTTGCACTAGAATGGTAACTCTGGGGCATCATTAAAAATTGCAACGTTACTATTTGAAATAATTTTTACGTCACTGATAGTAGTAAATACAATAATAGTAAAACCCTGAATACGCATAAGAGAAAATAAGTCACGTAATGTGAAATTTTCGAGAGCAGAAAACAAGCTTTGGTTTTCAAACGTAAAACAGCTTCGAGTGCAAAGGGTTAATTCTACGTATACAGTGGCTCACGAAAGTATTGGGACACTATTTAAATTTATATAACTTGATTCAAGATTGGACCAAATTTCATGACTTCTCTTTAGCAAATAGGTGCATTGATTTACTAAATGATGTGCGAAAAGGATTTAAAAAAAGTTGAAATTGGTATAACTTTCTAAATATTTTTTATTTGAATAATTTTAAAGATGCATCTTGCAGACCTATGATTGTTATACCGTGCAGGAAAAATTCAAGTTAACAATAAATACTAATTAATGCTGAAACCGTATGCAGAGCATCGAGAAACAATGGGTTTAATGATCGGATTCGTGAAAAGGAAGCCGAATATAAATTAAATGAATAGGGAAATCGAAAATGGTGAAAATCGTAATTTTCAGATACTCATTGTGCGAGTTTACAATAAAAGTGGCCTAACGATTGCCTACGTATTTGAATCGTTTGAAAAATTTTCCAGACATAATTATCAGACTCTCCCCTTGCTAGAAATACCAAATTAGTTTAACATGCATTACTTCGTTCACCAAAGTTTGCAAATATATGCGTTCGAATACTTTCGTAAGCCATTATAGGTTCCCACTTGTCGAAATTTTTTGTTGAAAGAGTTTAACAAATAAAAAATCAACTTATATAACCTCTGTGCAAAGTTAGCACAGAATTTAGCAATTATAACGGTTTAACACATTAACTGCCCACTTGACGACCTCAAAAATTCCATAAAATCAAATTAATTTATTTAACGAAGCAGCCATTGAAAACTTCAGAGAATAATTTTTGAATTTTCAAAAGAGTACGTGTTCGAGCTGCCCCACCAGAATTCACAAGGAACAACATAAACAATCAATGTTTCGTCTGGTCATAACCCTTTACAGCCATGAAATTTCAAATCGATACTCCGAGAATCTGGGTTCATCGAACCCATTCCCACGGAAGCTGCAGTACAAACAGCGGCTAGGAACCCCCAAAATATTCACCCTCGCAGAATCACGAGTACACGGCGGTATTACGGTGTGCTCTGTCCATGGGGATGAACGAGAGGCACCCTCGGAGTCGCGGGACACGACACGAGACGAAACGAAGTCCCCTTTAGCAGGGCCGGATTATACAAGAGCACATTCATCGACGTAAGAGTAGAAATTTCAGCACCCCTGCTGCAATTGCGCCGATTCGCCCGCAAATTGGTTTATCGTGTTCCCAATGTCGCGAACCGAATGGAAACAAAATGTCCGCCGCTTCAGGAAAAAGTGCTGGTCGAGTGGCTCCTATTGGCCGACCGATCAATCATTCGCCAGCGTGGCAACTGACAACGACTTGTAGCCACGTGACACTTGAAACAAGGAAAAACTATAATATAAAGGAAAAAAGATAATATAAATCGATAAAATTTATAATTCGATAAAATTAACGCTGGATAAATAACCAAGCGTCGTGAGTCGTAATATTACAAATAGACTGAGAATTATTATGCGAAACAAGAATTTTAGGACTGCCAAGATGGCTACCGATGACTGACACCATTAATTTCTATAAAAATGATTATTATAAAATTATTAACACTCGATACCAATTTAGACGTTCTAAAATTAATAAAATTGTAACATAAGGTGTAAACTTGTCACAAAATTATTAGCAGTCGATACCAATTTAGGCGAGGACGCCATAACGCCATTATGCAATAATAATTAGTATTGGCTCCTCAGCCGAGAGATATCGCGATTAGGGGAAATATTCAACACGATTAATCGCTCCTAATTAATTGGAAAAAAGTTTCGATGGTCGATTAAATCGAGCACCGTTTAATACCGAATATCCGAGTATACTAATCGACATCGGGAAGAGAAATCGGAGGCTCCATTCCGTTTCCGCGAATGTAATTGCTGTTTCCAGATAACGCGTTATCCTGTTGCGGCCTGGAATTCCATGGGGTTCATTTGCGAGCCGTTTGCAACGGAGGAATACACTGGGCACGTACCCGAAGACCGACCATGGTCATATAAATAATGAACAGGGCAAATGCAGTTACGGAATTACTTTAAATTCCGTGGCATTGTTCGAGAACGGTTTTTCACGGGGATCGCCGCCATTTGTTTCGAGTCTTGAAAGCTAACACTTTCATTCGGGTTTCGAGTCTTATAAGGCGAAGAGACGTCAATTATCCGACTTTAATCTTAATTAGATCTCGCGAGGTGATAGTTTACGGGTTTCTGTACCGCAAGACATTCTGTAATTACAGAAGTACAAACGATTATAGTTGTTTCCTTAACGTAGAAGGCGTCTGTAAATGGAGTTATCCTAGGTACAAATAATTGAGGATGCACGGACACTTGATACATCCTTGTCTGTTTCATCAGCTGACTTTGTTTTATCTTGAAGATCTTTTTCCTGGTTTACGTCACGGAATGTTCCTCGCGAAGAAGGTAATTTTGAGAAATTATAGGAATATTTTTACATTCTTAAGTACGCTCGTGTTTGCATGTACAAAATGAAAATCTTAGCAGCGGAGTTTACTTTTAAACAGTTCGGGCTTTCTCTTAAAAATTGTGTTAGCAAGCTGTTGTATAATGTTATCTCACTTGTAGTATATTTCTCATTTCGTTTCTTGATATCGCGAACTTTTACATCTCTGTGCTTTCTTTAACACGTTACACGTTTAGAAATATTACTACATTGTTGTAAATTTATTGGAAAAATTATGAGAAGCGAATTTTTACGCAGCTCTGTAGCTTACAAATAGTGCAGACGATATAAATTTTGCATAAAAATCTGCAATTTATTCATTGCATTACGAAACCATGATATTTTGCATATTTTAATTAATTGATC
>CM052095.1:6828307-6843802 GCA_028453745.1 Agapostemon virescens | reverse complement strand
CCTGAATGGAAAGGATGTTAAGAAACGTGGAAACAGTGATCGTTAATTCTAGGATAAATATGTTTTTTTCCAATACCTTGCAAATAATTTAGAAAATCATTACATTACGAAAACCTGATATTTTGCATATTTTTGCATTTTTAAATGAATTGATCTTCGAATGAAAAGAAAGACAAGAAATATAAGAACAGTGATTACTAATTCTTGGATAGATATTGTTTTTCCCAATACCTTGCAAATAATGCAGAACATCATTACGTGACGAAAACTTGATAATTTGCATATTTTTTAATTAATTGATCTTCGAATGAAAAGAAAGGCAAGAAATATAGGAACAGTGATTATTAATTCTTGGATAAATATGGTTTTTTCCAATTTGCTGTTTCGGAAAGCGATCATACACCATTATCTCCCAGAAACCTATTCAAATCGAAATCGTACAATCGAAACGGTACCTTTGCCGAGATCAGTTTCTTGCTGTTGCTCTTGATTATCTTAACTGGCTGAAATGCATTACATCCCGTAAGACGATTGCTTAAATGTGTTTCCTCGACGATTCACTGCCGTCTCGTTCTTGACACGAATTAGTTAACACATTTTGCAGTGGTCATAAGAGCCGGCTCATTTTTCACTCGCCGCAAGTCCCCGCAATTATTCCAGCGTGACATGCTGCTCGATTACAGTGCTACAATATCAATACACGACGCGTGAGTCACATCGCATTTTCGCTTGTGTCACCAAGAGACAAGACGTTATCTGCTAGATTAAGTTTCTTGCTTGAATGGTGTTCGTAATCCTCTTGTCATAACACCTCTACAATGTCCTGACTACTCTTGTCGTCGCTATTCCCGTCTTCGTAAACTAATTTTCAATGATTCTAGACACACTCTCGTTCGACCGAACATAATCAATCTTCTTTTGCAAATTTCTGTTTACAATTCTAATGGGTTAAGTGCGACGTACGTTTATCTTCGTCAACTCTGCACCAGTGTAAGTTGAATACGGCGATAGTCAGCGCTTGAGGATTAATTTTAAATTAAATCAACAAGTTGTATAATTAGAAATTAATCTCTGCTTAGATATTTGTTTTTGTTGCAGAGTGTAGCGATCATCGACTTGCCGAAAATTTCACTTCGAAACGCCTGATTGGCCTTAATGTAAAAGTGGCATCCACCAATTAGAGCTTGTATCTTTATAGTTTCATTTTTAACCCCTTGCCATACCTTTCTCTTTGCAACTAAAGTCAATTCAACGTCTTCATTGCTAAAAGTATGAAAGAAGAGAATCTTTAAATATTTATTACAAAAGAATAAAATTTGATTTCGTCTACAATGAAGGTGGTTGCAATTTTCGAGACGAGCCTGACCCCTTGCAATTTGGCAAGGTGTTGTTAATGCTCGATCCAATAGTTCTACATGTCAGTAGTTCTACAGGAAAAAATTCGCCTAAACTTCGTTAACTTCGGCGAAGATCTTTCAGAGTTCGTTACAGTCGACAAATTAATTCAATTGGACGGTGAAAGGAATTTACATGAAACCGACTCGGAACCGATTCAGACGGGGAAATTCATTTTCCGTTGATGAAAATACGCCGTAACGTTCAAGATTTCCTTGGCGGGGCTGTCTTGCGGCTATTTCAAGAAAGTAGGCGAACGCGAGGAATTCGAAGCACGCGTCGCTCCGCGAATTCCGTAAATTGCCAATATTTCTACCCCTAATGGCTACTTTAACGATCCTGTACTAACGCTTCCTATAAACATTCCAATTGCAGTAAACCGCGAAATCCTCGAAAATAATTCTCTCCTATGCTGGCATCGTCGAAAGACGGATCGGGCTGTCGAATTATTCCTGATTACAAACACCACGTAATTGATAATCGATAATTGGTGATTTCTGTAAGCCATCACCCACTTACTATCCTGCAGTTCAGTCTGAATTTCAGTACCTTAACCTCCTCCATTGTTTCGGGCTTAATGGGTTTAACTTGAGACTTTGAGCTTCCGTAACTGTGGTTTCAATTTTAGGCGAATTACGTATTTAGTGCAACAATGCGGCGATATCCAAATGTATCGACCTAATGCAAATTACATATTTCTTATCGAGTTAAAGATACTAATCCGCAAAGTTAAAGCTGATTTAACTTTATGATACTACTACTGACTAGCTGGCTACTAAAAGTAGAGAATATTTTCATATACATTTAAATTAGCTGCAACAATAAATTGAAACGGTGTACCAAGTATGTAAATATGAAACTGGAATTTTTGTATGGAAAATACAAAACATACAATTTTGTATAAAAATTCTATAAAATATTTTACTCGAAGTATTGCCTATCGGTAGTTACACATTTTCCCCATCTTTTTGATAATTTGTGGATGCCAAAAAGCTACCTCTTTTGAGGCAAACCAAACATCGAACAATTTTCGAACTATTTTTTACTATACTCGTATTATTATTTCGTTCTCAGAATAAAATAGTTTCTTGGTGGTCGTACGCAAAACTCAGCAATGTTGTGGCATATCTCCAACGGACTGCTAAGTCCGAGCTCCTAAATTTTCGATATTATTCGTCACTGGTTTAAAACTGAACCAGCATTATCGAGAAATTAAAGACAGCACAAGTGCGTTAACTTTTTGACGAAGAGTATAAATCCAGGGGGAGGGCTGTTATTTTGGGAGGCGGGACGTTAAACGTCATGCATTTCAAAGATGGCTTCATTACACAGGGCCGAGCGAGAATCGAAAGTTAAAAAAGTTCTAGGTGTAGACTTAAGCTGTAGCGAATTAACGTGCAAACGAGGGTACGTGGCTGGTACCGCTCGCATCAGAAACGCGGCGATCGGACCTCGTTAACATTGCAAATTCCTTACGGCGTGGCCACTTTTTACGAAGCTATTTTATTTCACTCTGCAATGCAAATTCCGGCCCGGCCACCCTCCCGATACACACCCCTCGCTCGCGAATCGCCCATAAGGAAACCGTACCGCGAACGTCTCCAGCTGGATATCTCTGCTCGCCGTCTGGGAACACGTTCCCTGTATGCTTTTTGCACCCGTACCTTTCCCTGTACCCTTTTCTGTACCCTTCTACGCCCCCCCACTCGCCAAACCCATTTAATTTCACAATATTACGTTTTCTGTGCGGGCTCCAACGCTGGCATCGTCCACGCCATTTTGCGCAAAAATTAAACGCGCAGAATTTTCGCCAGCCCTTAACTTATTGTTGACCGGCAATTTTCTTCAGAATTTATCTCATGTCGCCGGCTATTATTAACACTTTACCAAACGGTGATTATTTCAGAATTTTTGTAAGGCCCATGATCCATGACTAAAAACTTTTTAATGGGTCTTTCAACGCTGACAACAATTTTTATTGCGGTTCAACAATGCATCCCCAATAATATTGTCTAATAATGTTGTTACAAATTCGAATGTAAAAACAGAATTTTAAACTTCATTTTGATACAGCGCGAATATAGAAAAGCCTACTAATAGGCTTCCGGTCGGTGAAGTGTTAAGTAATTAAATGTGGAAATGAAAGAATATAAATTACAATTGTGTCTGTTGAGGTTTTCTGAACGCAGGTAGCGGACGAAGGCAGGCTCTCCCAATGTTCACTTTCATTGCACTGTAACTAAAAACTGTACCATAATTTATTTAATAATATTTAAGACGATGTTTCCTTCGTTTAAATTTATGACTCTGAAAGCAGTTTTCATTGATGAGCAATATTTTAAAAATAAATATAATGTCGTAAAAGAGAGAATTAAACATTGGGTTGAAGGAAAAGTCATGGCGCAGTAATGCAAGAGGTGGCGCGAATTTTATACAGTTCCTGCGATTATTCAACGTTTCAAAATTCTAGATGCATTTTCCATGAAACGAATAATATGTCGCAGGTTGATCTTTGTTCATTATATAAATGACCATTGAAAAATATACAAATAATTCGTCACAGCTTTTCCGTCATCTCAGTATATTAGAATTTGCTATGTTGCAATTACATATAAAAGTTACAATCTTCCTAAGTCGTCCTAAAACCGATTTTACGTCAGAGCGTCAGAGATTCGTAATGTATGGCTGATTTTGGAAATCTAAGGGACTTCGTACTTCCTTCCTTGGTACCATTTTGCCAAATTTGCCATCAAACTAACGCACTGGCGTGTGGGCATTACATAATACCGAAAGAATCACAAAAATCAGGTAAAATTTTCATTTTGCGCCATTTGTGCGGTAAAGTGTTGTAAACGGAAAAAAATACAGCGTGATAGCTGACAGTTCAGGATATGTGTTTAAGAATTGTTAAAGAGTTTAATTAACAGTAAAGTCACCCATTCAGGTGTAAATCCACTGCAAGGTTGTAAATGTGGACAGCAGGACAGTGCGTTGACCCCTTACAGTGTATGCTGAACCGATCAGCTGATTCCTATTCGACAGTGATGAACGCAGGTAGCGGACGAAGGCAGGCTATCCCTAAAAACTGATACCACAAATTATTTAATAATATTGAAGACGATGTTTCCTTCGTTTAAATTTATGGCTCTGGAAAGAGCCGATTTTTAAAAGAAATACCTACCACAATGTTTAAAACACATGTTTCTCCAATCCGTTGCTCACACCGCAGAAGGACATTGAAAAAGATATTATAACGCAATAACGCGCTCGCGACGTCATTCCATCGCAAGCAACTGTGGAAGACTGGCGCGAGGGTCGTGAAAATTTTGTCTGTACCCTTGAGAGTTTCAAATGTTTTCATTCGGGCGCGATGCATTGTTCTCGGCCGGGCTTCAAGGATGGGTCATAAATATGACGTAGTTTAGATTTTCGAGGCCGGTCGTTCGAAAGCCCTTGCAGGCGACGACTTTCTCCGAAAACGATTCTATTGAGAGGTATGTTTTTTCCTTTTCTGTTTTTCAGGGTAAGGAATTTCTCTGTCCTCTTTCACTTGGTTTCACAATCTCGCTTGTAGAAAAACACGACCATCGCGCCAGTCTTCCACATTAAATTAATTTTGCGAATCGTTCGTTGAATTCTGTTTGGACACAGAATTATTTATTTAAAATATCGTTTACGTATTTCGATGGGGTTACTTATTGTTTATTTTTACAGTACGCATCGTATAAAAATTTCATGTTGTACGCGTGAAATGTCATGCATACCAGAAAATTAAAACGACTGACACGGCTAAGTTGTTTATTATTTCGGGTCTGAATAATTAGTAATTGTTCTTTAGACATTCTGAAATAAGAATGAACAGCGTTTTCCTTAACCCTTAGCACTCCAATGGCTCCTCTGAGGCGACACAGAAAATCGTCAGACAATTATTCAAAACAATTTGTTTGTAATTAAGAAGTTCGTAAAAATTGAAGTGTTGCTGTACGATTAACAGTAACAAATTTGATATGCACGAAAGGAAATGAACCACATACAATGGAATTATTCTAGAACAGAAAAATGTTTCGAGTTAGGAATTAAAATTGCTTGGAGTGCAAAGGGTTAAAATTATGAGCACCAATCAAAGATGACTATTTTAATTGTGCGGCCGGACAACAAACTAGAAAACTAGAAAGTTATTATTTTTACCGAAAAGATATTTGTTTAGTGAAAATGTATATACATCGAATAAAGGAATAAAGTAATCATGTAATTTGTAAATATCGTAATTGATAGTAGTTTGCTGTTGTTACACGATGCACCCCTCGGCAATTTTACGTGAAAACAATTCACCCCAGCTGCATTCCACGTGAAAGAGACAGTGCTACAATGGAAGTGGATGCAATTTCAATTTTAAATGCGTTAAGAGAATATTCCTGGCAGTCTTCCAGCTAAATAAACTGCACAAGCTTGAAGCATAATTCTGATGGTATTTAGAGCATACTTCGGACAGTTTCACACCTCTTCACTGAATAAAACAGTCCCTGTGCACCTAGGTCACTGTACTATGTAAATCACACTTAGTACGTCTGTTCTATGAGTTTGTATAAATGATATTAGAATCCATCCTTGTCACAAGTATACACTTAACACTAGAACTACCAACCAGTCTCATTTTCACTCGTCCCTAGTTTCTTCATTCGCAATTACTGAAATTATAAAAATGTTTTAATCAGAAATTTTTTGATGTACTTCTTTAATAACGTAGACGTTACAATAAGAATTATATGAAATTTTAATAGATGCAGTCTTGTTATTATTACAAAGCAATGTTGGATTTATTGTTCGGTAGTTCTAATGTTAACACACTCTGCGAACACTTTCTGTATTCATGTATTTGCATTTCCATGATTTTCTTTAAATCATAATGTCATAATGTAAACGATAAAGGTACACGCGACGGAAATGCTTTTAATTAACGCTCGCTGCTAAATGAAAATGTTCTTTCTTGAACAACCTCTGTTCCAAATAATTATGTTTCCTGAATGTCGGAAATTGTTTCGATCACTTGCAACTGAACTGAAAATTTATATTCAATTATTTTACGTGTACGGAAACATTTATGATTCCATTTTCAGACTTCCGAAAAAGAATACTCGCTAGTAACCTGAATGTACCAGAATATGCCAGAATTCAACATAATATACCAGAATATACAAGAATATAATAGAATGTACCAGAATATTCAAGAATATAATTGAATGTACCTGAATATACCTGAATATACTAGAATGTACCAGAATATTCAAGAATATAATAGAATGTACCTAAATATATCTGAATATACTAGAATGTACCAGAATATACTAGAATGTACGAGAATATACAAGAATATAATAGAATGTACCAAAATATTCAAGAATATAATAGAATGTACCAAAATATTCAAGAATATAATAGAATGTACCAGAATATTCAAGAATATAATAGAATGTACCTGAATATATCAGAATATACTAGAATATAATAGAATGTACCAAAATATTCAAGAATATAATAGAATGTACCTGAATATACTAGAATGTAACAGAATATTCAAGAATATAATAGAATGTACCAGAATATACAAGAATATACTAAAATGTACCAGAATATTCAAGAATATAATTGAATGTACCTGAATATACCTGAATATACTAAAATGTACCAGAATATTCAAGAATATAATAGAATGTACCTGAATATATCTGAATATACTAGAATGTACTAGAATATACTAGAATGTATCAGAATATTCAAGAATATAATAGTACAGACAAAATTCTAGCATAATACACCATAATATACCATAATTTGTCGTCGAACCAACTCGTCGAGCCAATCCTCTTCGAGGATCTAATTATTGTCGCTCTAGTCCTTTTTTCAACGGGTTAACATTCCCCAACACGAATGCCTGTCCCCATAAAAATACTTTCGTTAGAACGACGCCATTCTCTCAAAGTTCCATCGCATTTTAACGAGTGCCATTCGTTACAATGAGCGAGCCAATTGCGGAAATTTCGGCGAGTTTGCCGAGGATTCTTTATCGGCGTGACAAGTACGGCATAAATTGCCCGGCACGAGCTAATATTCGAGCGACAATGACCATACTCGTGTCATCTCACAGGTGACCGATGATAATTGAACGTATTAAATCCGTGAACCTGCGCCGCGTTTTATGTAGCTGCCCGCGAGCTTTTAAATGGCCACAGTGAACAATGTTTCGAGTTTATGGACGTTTGGAACGATTTCGCGTAGATCATATTATTCGTCGGACTTTTTTATGCGTATTGGCTTGTCCGAAAAGTTCGTAGCGATTTATTTCTATTTTTAATAAACATATGCCAAAACGAATCGATAAATAATCGATTCCCGAACGGCTAACAATCTGTCGCATTTCGTTTAGAAATTGTACCTAATGAAATAAATTAAGTGTCCGGCATGGAACAGTGCATAGAGGCTGACATTTGATTATCCGGCACTGCATCGGTCCCGAGCATGCAGAATTCTACTGTGTGCAGAGTTTAAAAATGGGATTACAAGGCTAGGAGGTTCGAACGAACTGTCTGCCATTGCAACATATTACAACGGACGACGATTTTATCAGTAATCGATCAGGAGTGGCTCGAAGTCTGGTGTAATTAGCGAGCACGTAGTTTAATTAATGCTCGACGGTGGACGCACCTTGGATCCTTCTCGGACTGTTAACTTTTCCCCTTTCTGCATGTCAGAGTCACGACCCATGGTTCTCACGAGTCGCGATTCAGAGGCGTGCGATCCGCATCTCCTCGGACCGGAATAAATAATAAGCAAAATGAAGACCCGAGGCGGTCGACACGACGACGCTCTATTTTATTATCACGTGTCCGGTTCGAGGCAGAGGAACGGGGCTGAGGACAGACAGGAAGACAGCGAAGCGAAAACCGGGGACCCCAGTAGCGGATCCGCACGCTTTAATTAGTAACCCAGATAATAAATATTGCGGCTAAATGACCAGGAAGCGACCGCTCGAAAGACCAGCGAATTTAATACAATTTTTGTTCCTTTGTTGCCTTTCGAACGGGGACCCTGCGGCTACGTTCAACGTGAAACGAGAAGTAAAAGTGACCGTTGAATCGATGATACCGCCTGCCTTTTTGTTGCCGAGTCATGAATAACGGCTTTCCTTTTCTCTTTAATTGCTTCCGGTTCAAATGATTGACAATTAAGATCCGTTCGGCTGTACCGCTGAACATAGTCATCGGCGTTCGTTCGTTCGGAAACGTATTATTACAAAAATCCGGGAAAACTAAGTAAGCTCGATTGTTGTCGAAGAATCTGGAGAACTTTGAGTCGAAAGAGAACGTGCTCTGATTTAGAATTATTTGTTCCACGTCAGGATTATTCTATTATTGGGAGTACAGAAATTTGTCAAATCAAATTATCAAATTAAATTATGAAATTATTAAATTCGGCATTTATTGTTATTCGTTTCCTTCCAATCCCATGATCTACTTCATTTAGGTATCCTATTTTCTTCTTCGCTATTTTCATATTCTACAACTAATCTTCTCACTTGTAGGCACTATCGCGTCGTTGTCATCGGAATTATCGTCGTTGCTTGTCTTATTGAGGAGTACAAATAACTCTCCGCCGTTTTTCATCGTAACACTTTACCGATTTGCGAATATTTCAGAATTCTCCAAGGTCCACAGTCCATGATTGAAAACTGTTCAACCGAACCTTCAACGCTGACAGGAATTTTTATTGAGAATACTCAAGGCATCTTCCATAACGTTAACTAACAATTTCGTTACAAACTACAATGTAAAAGTTTAAAACAATTATTGAAAGTCCTATTAATAGGCTGTCGGTTGGTGAAGTGTTAAATTGGACATTTGTTTTATTAAGGAGTACAAATAATTCTCCGCCGTCTTCTGGCCGATATTTCAGCTAGAATTTCGCGACCGCGCTCTAAGAAAGATAGCTAGTCGGATCGGGTGACAAATTTTTAACAAATTTTGCGTGCGTGCATGTCACCCACG
The DNA here is from genome assembly GCA_028453745.1 of Agapostemon virescens. Taxonomy (NCBI): domain Eukaryota; kingdom Metazoa; phylum Arthropoda; class Insecta; order Hymenoptera; family Halictidae; genus Agapostemon; species Agapostemon virescens. The sequence continues at coordinate 6,834,365 of CM052095.1, read as the reverse complement.
GGACACCAAAGTTGGCCAGGAACATTCCGCGACGCGAGATATTTCACGAGAAGTGCGTTACTCGGCATGACAGCCCGTGGCATGTAATTTGCACACAATCGGGGCTGACGCTTTCTTTATCTGACTCGATCTCTCGTGAATTTTCATTCGAAACGAAAATAAGCTTTCCTAGACGTTCGAAGTGACAAAACGCCGAGTAAATCGCGAAGCGATTCGAAAACTATGCTATTGCGTTCCATTCTCGGTGTTAATTGCTTCGCGTGTGCCTAATTAAATATCGCCAGACAATTACTTTCCAGGCGTGAATGCACCGTCTTCGAGCTAACAGGAGCTTCGCGCGTCCAAGAAATCCGTGCACTTACGTTTACAGTTGTAATTGAGTCATTTATTGAAACACGCGAATTAGTAACGCTGTTACTCAGCGCAATTAGCGCTCTTCCGTCAGGTTATAACGATGCGATGAACAATATTTTTTTTAGAGTCACTGTCCTTTTTCTAGTAGCGCAGTTTACTGTTTCTATCTTACCGAAATTCGATGAAACTCTGCTTAGTGTTGAAGAATCGTAAAATAAATACTACAACACGCCGTGTAGACTGACTTCTACGTTTCTCGGTTGAAAGTTCCGTTCTGTATCGAATTTGAATAGTTAATAAATGTCCTTTTCAATAACTTGGCTGTTATTGGTAATAGGAAAAAATGCGTCAAGCCAAAATTATTTCATATTGAGAATTGGTTATGAAAACATAATGATGATTAATTATCTAAATAATTTAAAACAATTACGTGAAAGAACGATGTTCACTTAAAGCTTGTATATTTCTGTATTCTTGAATTTCAAATGAATGAATTTCAAATTCTTACAAAATTATTAGAAAGGCTACTTTTATTTCAAAAGTTATCACTACAGAAAACAATTTTAATTGTCTTCTGGAAATCAGTGAATTTTCTTTTGATAAACAGCGTTAACTGGAGTTAACATTAACAAAATCGTATGTTAGGATTAAAATATGCAACATAAATGTATTTTAATATTGTTGTTAACTACATACAATGATAAAGTAAGAAATAAGAATGTAATTATAATCGTTGCATACTTTTTTCTCACTTTTTTGGATGCGAATGTCACATTGCGCGTCCGTGCCCCTATTTGCAGTCGAAGGCATCTGTTCGAGTTTCATTTTAGGTAACCGACGGGATCCAAACAAATTTACCATGCTACGAAAACGAGCAAACACGTCGAAACACTCTTGTTACTTTCGCAGCTGTGAAGGCAACGCGATTAGGACTAATGAAACTCAATGGAAGTCGCCGGAACTTCGAAAGATCCAAACTGTTTCAAACAACTTGACTTCCCTGTCTCCCGCACCACCCTCTTGCAAATACAGCACCACGACACTTCGTTTCGTGCCCTTAATTAGCACGTCGGCAATTAATTAGCCCTTCCGCCGCGGTGCAGCAAGAACGCACTTTTCACCGACTTTTGTGCTACTTCGTATCCTTCTACCGATCCGCGTTTCTGGATATGGCTACCTTGTTACGGATAAGAATATGGCAAACTTATGAAATAGACAGCGTAAAATGTAACAACTTGGAGAAGTAAAGAAAACAGCTTTAACACTAGAACTGCCGAACAATAAATCCAACGATATAAATTGCTTTATTATAATAACAAGACTGCATCTATTCAAACTTCGACAAGTGTACGAAAATGGCTCGATGAAGTGGTCTGCCTCAAAAGAGTCAGACTCTTCGAATTAAATATTTTACAAATTAAACAACGAGTCAGATTCATGATCAAGATTTCGAATCGAATCTTCTAAACATGTATTTCAAACCTAAATAACTTTTTCAAAATTGAACTAAACGACTTGACTTTTCTGGAGCAACTAGCAGCATTGATTTACTAAATGATATGCAAAAATAATTTTGAAATCATTCTAATTGGTAGAAATTACGTGGGAAAGTAGAAAAGACATTTTTTAAAACATTTTTATTTCAACTCGTAATGAAAATTTAAAATATACGTTTTTCAGATCTGTGTTAATTATACGCATGCTGAAAATCTCACCGAAATCGATTGACGCGGGAAAAAATGGCACGCGTAGAAAGATGTAAGAATTTCTGTAGTTTAAGCAGAGACTGATCAAGAATCGTGAAAAATTGCGATTTTCACCATTTTCGATGGCACGTAGCTCGTGTGTACGTCGATCGATTTTAATGAATTTTTCTGCATGCGTATAACTATCATAGATCTACCAGATGCGTCTTTAAAATTTTTTGTGCGTAGCTCAAATAAAAAATATTTAAAAAGTTCCTTTTTTATTGGTCATGTAATTCACGTCAGTTCCAATATTTACAAAATTCATTTTGTATATCATTTATTAAATCTATGCAACTAATTGTTCAAGAAAAGTCAAGACGTTCGGTCCAATCTTAAAAAGGTTATTTAGGTTTGAAGAGTATCCGAATACTTTCGTGCGCTACTGTATATTATTTGCTATTCAGGAATATTAACTTCCTGACGAGGAAAATGAAACGAGTTTCCGCTACACTGCAGCTTTCTAAATGTGTCAATTACGCGATTAGGCATGATCGGCAAGCAAAAAATTCACACGTAACTAATGAAAATCTAGATAGTATTCATCGCTCCGCTTCCCATGGATAAAAACCCTGGAAAAACTGTTGCTCGACAAGCGTGACAATATGCTTATATTACACCTATGTCCCCACCTGACTACGCGACTAACATTGAGAATGTGTTTCACTGAATCATCTTCTACGCTTTGATACTCAGAAGCAGTAATTAACGCATTTTCATATCGTTACACACCCGACCGCTTCATCTGATAGGCGAAGCGCCGTTTAAATCGATATCAGGCATAAACTATGAAACACGAACGAGATCCTTTTGTCGGTCTTTCAAGATCACGTGCAGTGATGTAATCATCATTACGAACCGGTGTGAAATCGCGGTATAGTCTGGAACTTCCGTAATTTGCAACGGAAACCTTGGAATCTCCGATAAAGAACATTTTTTCTCTCAGTGCGCTTGTTCTTTCGAATCCCATTAAGATGAGAGAGAGAGAGATACTATAATCTCTCTTGTTCTGTGGATCTGCGCACACATTTCTACGGGCGATCCATTAATTTTTTCATACTGTCACGGCCAGCACTGGGCGATGTTTTATGGCATAGTTCCGCTATTGTTACCCTGGGCCTCGGCTCCTCGACTCTTACCCGCTATGTAAATACAAAACCGGAATTCTTTTATAGAAAATATACGTTTATTGCATGAATATGATGTTGTATATCTGATTACCGCGTACGCACCAGTGCATCCCGATTAGTAAGCAATAGGTAAGCATCTAAGTCACTAGGACGAAAACTACCCTTAACCCCTTGGCCTATGACTTAGTTTACAATGACAGTGACTAGACTTTCTTTGTCCTCCGCAAAACGACAGGAAGAAAAGACAAATTTGTAATTACTGCGTGCCCTGCTATTCTTCTTGCTGGTATCAAATTTAGAAATTAATATGTTATAGACAATTCATATAATATCAAGAAATATTCGCACTATTTCGATAGATTCGATTCAAAGAGAAAAGCACAAATGGGCTAAGCGAGTCTTTTGCTTATGCACAGTTGTATTTCTCATTAAAGTTGAGAAATCTTTTTGTGCATTATAATCTATGACAAAATTATTAGATGACCTTGCTGGGCATGATTTTTTGGACTTATTAATGGGATTACCAATAATAATGCTGTAATAAATTGAAGTTTAGAAATCTTTTTGTGCATTATAATCTATGATGAAATTATTAGATGACCTTGCTGGGCATGATTTTGTGGACATATTAATAAGATTTCTAATAATAATGCTGTAATAAATTAAAGTTTAGACATCTTTTTGTGCATTATAATCTATGACGAAATTATTAGACTACCTTGCTGGGCATGATTTTGTGGACATACTAATAGGATTACCAATAATAATGCTGTAATAAATTAAAGTTTAGAAATCTTTTTGTGCATTATAATCTATGACGAAATTATTAGATGACCTTGCTGGGCATGATTTTGTGGACATATTAATAGGATTACCAATAATAATGCTGTAATAAATTAAAGTTTAGAAATCTTTTTGTGGATCCTAATCTCAGATGAAATTATTAGATAACGTTGTTGTGGATGGCTTTTCGGATTACAATCAAAGTTGCTATCAATGTTGAATGATCGTTTAAAACATGTTCAATCACGGAGCATGGAGTTTGAAAAGTTATGAGATAATCACCGATTGGTAATGTGTTAAGAACGAAGGGAAACGCTTTACACAAAAGACGTTGGTCTCTATAAAAGTGCACAGGGTGTGTTGCTGCAAATAAAACTATTCCTCGCAGTGTACTGACTACCATTACGTAAATGACGACTGTAAATACTTTGCATCATCGGCCTGCAATGTTCTTAACCCCATTCGCGGCCGAGGTCAGAGGCAAAGATCTTGATTTATCTTGCAGAAATCTTCTTGGTTGTGATGGAAATGCGTCGCGTCTATTACTGCGTCGAGACATGAATAATGCAATGCCGCGCGAAGTAGAAGCTGCCCATGTATTTGATTCTCGAAAGGAAATTCGACAATGTTGAATGAAATAAAAATTGAAAAAATCAAATGTACAATGTAGAATACTCCTGCCACCTTCTTGCACTTTCTAGATCACCATCAACTTTGATACAATGAATATATCTACGTTAACATTCATTTAAGAACGATATAAATAATTCCGGTGATAATATGGGTGACGTGGCAGTCTCCATAGAGAATTCTCAACTTTAATTTATCACAACATTATTATTAGAAATCTTATTAACCCTTTGCACTCGAATGGCGCCTCTAAGGCGACACTAAAACTTGCATTACTATTATTTAAACGACTGTTACATCGATAAGTTTGCAGTTGAGAAATCGATAAAAATTTAGGAGTTCTAAGCACGAGTTATAGTAATTAATTTCGTATGAACGAAAGGAAATTAACTATCTACAGTGGAGTTATTATAGACAAAAATATTGTTTCGGTTTTGGAGTGGAATTACTTCGAGTGCAAAGGGTTAATAAGTCCAAAAAGTCATCCCCAGCAAGGCCATCTAATAATTTCATCTGAGATTACAATGCACAAAAAGGTTTCTAAACTTTAATTTATTACAGCATTATTATTGGAAAATGCAATTAATAGGTCTCCGGTCGGAAAGAGTTAACATGTTCACTAAAAGTATCACGCACCTGCTATACATATGTGAGTTTGTTGCCTAAAAAGCTTCCACCATAGTATTTTGCTGTTACATATTTGGTTTAGTGCAGAAAGCGTTAGCTTAGATTAAATGATACCGATGCGAAGATACGCGTGTGCAGGTGTTCCATGGACATTACCTGACTGCTCACGAATCCAGCCAGCAGTTCTTGACTCATCACGCGATTCTCGTAGCTTCGTTACGAATCATTTTAAACGCATTTGTTCTGATTATGGCTGCCCACAGCTGCACGGTTCGCTAATTCAAGCTTCTTCTGATTAAAGCTCTTTTCGTTCCTATTCTTGAAACGCGATAACCAGACTGCGGATTACCATATGGCACAAGAGAGAATATTTTCGAATTTATAGCAGACGGAATAGATAATATCTAATTTCTAATTGCTTAACAATTCGTGAGTTGAGTTATTATTTTATTCAACGCACGTGTGTAAATTTCATATAAATTGATGAATGATACTGCTACCTTTAAACATAACTACTTGTAAATTTGAATTTTCATTTGGATCTTCGTGTTACAATTAACACTAGAACTACCGAGCATTAAATTAGATTAATAGATATACAACTTTATAATAATGATAAGGTTGCATTTCTTCACATTGCATACAAAGTTTATGTTATGTGATTTAACCACTTGGCCTACGTTTTATTTTCTGGTAGCAGTGATTAGATTTAATTATATTATATATAATAATATTATACAATAATATATAATATTATATACAATAATAATATTATACAATAATATATAA
>CM052095.1:6803148-6821368 GCA_028453745.1 Agapostemon virescens | reverse complement strand
ACAAAATTCAACCGTGCCTAATTAAGTAACATTACAAAATAATAAATATAATAATTCTGTAAAGTATGATACATTTCAAAGCATTTTGGAATATTTAAAGAAACTAGACATTTTTTACACTGCCAAGTTGTTTCGCTTCTTATATTATTTTTTACACACAAAAACATCTCTTTGCAGGATGTTCCTTTTAGTTAGTGGAAGGTATAATAAATTATTATATTATTATTGTAATAATATATAATAAGACAGTCGTCTTGCAGGATCGCTGTTACACTGACAATGAATACAGCTTTCAATGTATTTCTTCCCGGTTTACTGCCTTGCCGATGCGATTTTGTTATCGATACTGTTGCGGCGAAAGGAGGAGAGAGCATTTTGAATATTTTAAATGAAACAGAGACCGCCAGAGACCGTCAAAGTCTACAATGGCACACGCCGAGGGGTTAAATATTATCAGATTGTCAGGATCAGCGAGTAAAAGCAAATTCCACGTGTCTTCGGCGCGTATTACATGAACTGTAGGCTATAAATTCGAGTGAGGGGTATAAAAACTGCTGGCCATTGTCGGTGGAAGGGTATCGAGCAAACTGCATGAAAAATTTTCTCCCGAACGGTGAAGGAAATCACCGATCGTCGGGTTTACGATGTCGATTACACTCCGGCAGCGCAGGCCGGATTTTCACGTGGTTCTGTGGACAGCGGCAAAGGGCGCGGGGGTGTAAAGAGGGGCGGTTCGGGGGAGGGAAATGGGAATCAGAAAACCGATCGATAAATCCAATTAAATTTCGTAACGCGTCCGGCCGGGGAAGCAGAGCGGGCAACAGTAACGGCCGTCTGACACCCACCAAATTGCATTTTATGTGCGACCGAAGGACGCCCGTGATGCGTTCATCGGAAGCCATCTTGGTGCCATGCCGTTGCGAGCTAGCTATGCTATCTGCACGGGCTGTTTGTTTTTGCAATTTGTCGGTTAGGTGTGCTTTGATAATTTCGGTTACGTATGTACATTTTTCCCGCGGTTCGCGGACGGTGGTTCGGGATCATTTGCGCAGAGCTTAGCTTAATTGGCAATTTATTTACGAGGCCGAACACTTCGGTCATCCGATCGAACCTCGATACATTTCGGATAAAATGTATTGGAAAAAGTAATTAAAATATTTTTCTTTAAATAAGATCATATTTAAATATTTTTATACTTCGTCTCGTCAACTATTTATTTAGCATTATGTATTTATTATATTTATATTGTTAAGGATGTCACTGAAAGGTACCGATATCGATAGATATCGATACACAGAGTGGTCCTCGTTGCAACTTTGATTAAGTAACGATCATGTAACAAGGATAAAAGTTTATGACACGCCGAAACTAAATATCTTGCTATAGAGGTTTAGAAATAAACTAACAGAATCAGATTTACTAACTACTTAACACTATCAGAATTCTTATGCAATTCAAGAGGAAATGAAGTTTTGCATAGCAAACACAAAATATTTATTTACTGAAGAACAATCAAATGACCATGATTAACAAGAGACTAAGGAAAATGAAACTATGAATGTATAGATACGAATGAACACGAACGTTATCGCATTTTTATAACAGCTAGCTTCTCAGAAAATAATGACCCACGCTCTAATTGGCTAATGCCACTTTTGCATTAAAGCCAATCAGGCGTTTTCCGAGTGAAGCTTTACGCAAGTCGATGGTCGCTACACTCACCTCTCTTAATAAAAGGATTACCGTTTTGTATAATGAATTTTTTATATTATCACCAGTGATACAGGGTGTCCCAGGGTTTAAGTATCAAGGTATCAAACTTTGTCCTTTGTACATTGTTGCTACATACACAAAATCTCCTAATCGATGTAATAGAAAATTAACAATTATAACATTGATCAAATTTTGGATTACAAAATCTCTTAAACGACGTAATGCATAATTAATTGATTAGGACTTTAATAAAATGTTGGAATACGTTGTTACTTTATGTATAAAATCTTTTAATCGTCGAATAAGGATTTTGAAGAGCCAATAAAAATTGTGATTAAACCATCAGACGCCCTGTGTAATAAGTAGATTATGGATTTTTCTGTAAAATAAAAATTGTCTATTTCCATTGCAAAAGACAGGAGACTTCGTACTTTAATAATTTTAGCAAGTCGGAAATAATACATTGACGGTCCTAAATCATTTAAATCTCTCTACTGTTTTAAATTGCTCCCACTCATTTTTACTATGAATGCTTAAATCCTCAGTCTAATGGTAAGAGTCCTTGTGAACGCGTAAGTCTCTTCAGAATTCTTTATTTCTATTGAAGGGACGCACAAGGACCCTTCTTACATTAAAAATATTTTTCTCAACAAGTTGTTAAACGAATGCTTCAATATTATTAATCGTTTAACTTGTTTTAATGTTTTCTACGATACTACTCAGAGAAAAGGGTAAATATTGTCATTTAAAAAGGATGGAAACGATCTCAATTGCTTTCGTCGAAAAAATTACACTTTAAATTTGCAATTTAATAAATATTGAAAATTAATGAATTTTTATTTCAAACCTATTTTTCTCGTGTTGTTCTCATGTTCAATGCTGTGTTTTATTCTGATTTGCGTGAAACGGAGACACAATTAGGAGTTTGCATAACACCTAACAGATAAAATATTAATTTAATCAATTCTTTAACACTTAATACCTGTAACGGTATTAATTAGTCCTCGTAAATTCCTTGATTATAAAATTTACACGTTTCATGTTACAATTAGCAAATTTTCTCATTTAACTATACTATATTTATTTATATATGTATTACGTTAATGCATTCAATCGAAATATGAAACAGCAAATATAACGTAATTGCTCGAAATGAGGTGTACAATAGGAATGAATGTACACAACCATTTTCGAAGAACGCGTGACAATTAATGAAGAATACACGACGAGCTTTTTCTCAAATTTTATTGACAATTAACACGAGCTCGCAAGAAAACTCAATCGGCACAATTTATACTTCAACGATGAAACGAATACTTTTTGCACTACTTTCAGAATTTCAATAAATGTTGCAAGAAACTTTTTACTGTTACTGTTCCACCCGCGAGCAATGCGATGCGTCGCATAGTTAATAAAATAATGCACTACTTAAAGAAGCTTAAACGAGCTACGTTGGTTTGCAGTAAAACACAAAGGAAGGCGGAAGTAACCGTGTGCCATTCGGTCGAATACATGAAATTCTATATATCTGTTCGGCGAACCACCGACTTCATGGGGAATTGTTGCAACAGATTGTGGCTTCCTAAAACAGTTTCAAGGGTTTCCGAAATAAATCGTGTATCATAACGTACCGCCACGCGCAAACACCATGCTGCGACACGAATTGGATTATTGCAGTCGCGGAAACTATCTTGTTTACTGAAAACAACCGTCTAAAGGACCAGAGACATCCTCCTCTCTTTACGTTTAAATAAACGTAGCACGAACTACGGCAACCGTGAAATTAATTTTCCCGGTACGCCCGCGATAACATAATCGTTGTCTTCTTTTCGTCGCTTTCAAGTCGCGCAATATCTTGCAGAATTTCCTTCCGTCTGCAAAAATGACATCCTTCCACCATACTTCTTTAGAAACGTATTTCTTTGCGAACAGTAATCTTTTCTTTCGATTCGCATCGTTAATATATGAATATTTTTTTAGAATTCTGGTATCCACTTTTGTGAAGTATTCGTCGGACTGCATCAAAATGCACTTTCTTTCTGGTTTCTTCAAATAATTCTGCAAACTATTTCGGGGCTTTTAAACTAGGACCTTTTTTTCACTTTTCTAATCAACGAATATCCGAATATTTTTGCGATGCCAAAAATGAGCATTATTTTGTTTAACATTGATTAACATGAAAAGTGTAGAAATTACATAAATAAAAACTATGTTTCTAGCATTTAAAATAAGTGATTTTTATTATTACAAAATGACGGATTCTTTAAGTCTATTAAGAGTGAAGATAAGCAGCAAAAACTTCTCGAGTATCATTGTGTCTGAATATTAATGCGACACAATGTATGTACAGTAGATTCTCGAGGAAACTGATTTTGACAAATTAGGCGATTTCTTTTTGCTTTCACCAATTTCAATAAATAATATGCTGATGTTGTACAAAATAAACAATTTTTTCACTAATTGCAACTAATAAATAGATTGTGGATGTTCATACAAAATGAAAATTGTCTTTACCGATTGCAAGTAATAAATAGAATGCTGATGTTTCTACAAAATAAAAATTGTTTTCACCAATTCCGAGTAAGAAATAGATTGCAGATGTTTCTACAAAATAAAAATTGTTTTCACCAATTGCAACGCATAGATTGAGGATGTTCATACGAAATGAAAATTGTTTTCACCGAATGCTGATTTTTATGCAAAATAATAATTGTTTTCACGAATTGCGACGAATAAATAGATTGCGGATGATTATGCAAAATAAAAGTAATAAATGGTCTTTGTGAACTGCAACGATGGGCGCTCGAATTTAGTGAAATGTGTCTAAATCCATGGTCAGAAATCAATGCTTTTATTGAAACGATGTAGTATAAGTGCTATACGACATCAATAATGCGGTTAAGAATAATTTACCGTGTCATTGATAATTAAAAAACAACTCGTTTGCAGATATTTTTCGCTGCTCAATTCCATACATTGTACAAAAGAGAGGGAGAGAGAGAGAGAGAGGGGGAATGCAAATCGAGAACGCAGAAGCTGTGCACGAGGTGTCGATCGTAATTGGATTCGTGATTGCCTCCAACTCGTTGATAACTTTTTCACCAGCGGCCAGCCGATTATTCTCGATACCGTCGGTATTGCGTTCGAATTCGGCTGAATGAAGATACAACAATGGTAATCTGATCGTTGTTGCAGTTTACGTTAATCGTTAGGTGCCTCCCACAATTAAAATACAGGTATAATAGAATAACTTATCGAGCGACGCCATGAAATTTCACCATAAATGCCTTCGCACTATTCTCGCGTTTTTTGTCGTTTTTTAAATGTCGACTTTCATTGTTTCGTACACGATAAAACACAACCGAATGTAATTGCGAATATGTTTGCGAAACGAATGTTTAGTGCGGACACGTTAATGTGACATTCGCTATAATCCGAATGTGCTTTTGCCATTTTGGCTGTCTTTCTCATGCGAGTATTTGTAATTATTGTTAAATTTAGCTAGTGGTCGCAGTTACGCTATTCAAATAATTATTACTGCCATAGGGATTCATCGTGATAATTATATTTATGATTAATCAGTACCAGAGATACGCGAAATAACTAACGTAAATTTTAATAATTAATAGTGTTTCGATAATCGTCGGTATTCGTACGAAATATTAATAATAAAATATTTTATATTTAATAATGAAATATTACAAATTTTAAAACTCTTAGCGCTTCAATGGCGTCTCTGAGGCGACACTAAACATTCCCATACTGTTATTTAAAATTGTTATTAAAAATTGGAATGTTACACTTACGAGTGATCGTAATAAATTTTATATTTAGAAATGGAAATGAAAGTGAACGAATAAAGTAAATTTTTTAAAAGCGAATAATATTTTTAAAATTGAATCGAACGACTAGATTTCATGATTAACATATTGCAACGCGCATTCTTTTCATATCCTACGCTTTGAATTTTGTAATTTTGTCGACGAAAAGCGAGCGTTTCTACGATTCACGAGAACAAAAATAATTGGTTAAATATTTCACATTTTAGATTAATATCTAAATTAATATACGCCCTAAAGAAAAATAGTTGGCTCATCGCTGTTGGGATATAAATAATTGAAATTGTAGCAGGTTCGTTCCATTTCCAGCGAACTTACAGATTTTCAGCGGATTTCAATTTGCATTTGAATGCTTATGAAAGACGTAAATGACACAACTTTGCTTTACCGAGATGGCACTTTGTTCGAAACTGAACGAAACTCCTCAGTTTCGAGATTAACATATTCATGGTTACGTCCAGAAATATTTGACGCACGAACTACAAGTGTTTTATTAAGTTTTCGATTCACTCGCTCATCTTATTACCGGGGCCATGCTCGTAAACTTTTCAATAGGTGCAGTCGCATTTTCACTTTTGCCATGGGGAATCTGCAAAATATCCCTTTAACATACTATCTGAATTATTAATAATATTTAACTAACGCGAAAGCAACCGTTAAAGCGACAGCGTTCTACTAGATCCTAGATCCCAAATTATTACAAGCCGATTGGTAGTTTATCAGGTTTATAACAATTCCTTGTACGTGCAACACCTCAATTTTTACTGATTTCTTAAATACACAAATAGTGACATAAAAGTTCAAAGGGAATGCAAAGGGTTTAGTGATAATAATTTTTAAACAACGCAGTGATGACAGTCACTGTTGACAATAGAAAATTGTAGAAAATACAGCTTTAATTAAAGAAATTTTAATTTTCTAGAAATTAAAATTATAGAAAACAATAGAACAAAAATCACTAAATAATTTTTAACGTATAATGAATTCTAAATTGACGACAGAACGATATTAACGTGTCTAAATTCCTTCATAGAAATGTTTAAGCACTTCTGTTGAATAAGGGAGTTAAATTTATTGCAACCCTTTACAACCCTCTTTACGACCCTCGCATGTTGACGCGGTCGTGCTTACAACACCTTACAACAATAATTAAATTATTAAATGATTATTATCGTAATTATTTGATTATAGCGTAATAATTTCACTTCCTTGAGGCTGACATAACATCCTCGTAATATGTAAATAACCATACTTTATTTTCACCCTTTCTGAAAACGTAAACACGCGGATCAGTTTCCGTACGATGTGCACCCTGTGTTGTGACCTACTTGTCTAATTTCTTATATCATTGACGGTATAAACTGCGCTTGTTGTGCACAGGTCTTCACTTTTCAGATGTAAAGGGTGAACGACTGAACAGATGTATGTGATGTTCCCAATTAGCCTGTGAACACTATTGAAGACGTTGATTTTGTATACCCAATATGTGAGAATGACAGTAAAATGAATAAATATTGTTCGCATATTGAGAATCCATTTTTTAAATCCCAGTTTTGTTGCGTTTTTCGTTTTTATTTAATCATTCTGAAAAGGAATCTATTTTACTTGTTTTCTATAATTTTTAGAAGAGTACGTATTGGATCTTTAACCCTTTGCACTCCAATGGTGCTGCTGAGGAGACCCTTTCCAGTCAAATGACACTTTCCAGATTTTCTATTTAACAATTACTGACGTTATAAAATTATCTTTACAGAAATCGATTCGATGGATTTTCTATTCCAACATACATTGTAATAAAAATTGCACAACATCCAAATTAATTAATTCTTGTCACTTTTATAGGAGAATATAGGTTTGATGTTAAAAATTACCATACTATTATTTAAAACAGTTTTTATACATTACTAAATTTGCATTTAAGAAGTTGGTGAAAATTGTAATAATAATATACTTTTCATGGACGAAAGGCAATGAAAAATGTACAATGGAACTATTTTACATCAAAAAGTGTCTCGACTTTAAAATTAAAATTGCTTGGAGTGCTAAGGGTTAATGCTAGGTTTCTAGCATCTGTCAAAATGACGAATCTGAATAATTTTAATTTACAATTATTCAGATTGCAAAGATGCATTCAAAAGAAATTATTAAAAAAATTTATTTGGGTGTATATTATTAAGGAATGGCTAAAATTACAATATTTACAAAATTCATTTCGCATACCATTTATTAAAATGAATGTAACTAGTTGCTCAAGAAAAATCAAGACGTTTGGTCCAATCTTTAAAAAGTTATTTAGACTTAAAGAGTGTCCGAATACTTTTGCGAAATGTATAAATATAATTAGAATAAATATAATTGTAAATACCGATTATTAATGATAGGACCAACAGAATAACATTTCCGCAGAAAACAACTTCCCTAAAAGAACTGTCAAAACGCACCCCCGTTCTAGGTGTGCAGGAATCAATTAAAGGGCGATTCAAAAATGGATATCCACGTAGCGCTGCGTTAGCAGTTGATTTCGAATAAAAACGAGAAAAGTCAGTGATCCGGGACTTTTAAAATCTCGTCTAGACACGACTAGAAACACGTGTTCGCGTGTGTAGAATCGATTGATCCGCGCGCTGGACAATAATAAATCGTCGAACATCGGCTTGAGCTTGTCGCGAATACGTTTCACCCTCGATCGAGGCCCGTAGGTAAGCTTGTCCGCCGCTGTTTTCCCATTGCTCGCCTAGATTCCATTTCCACCGAACTATTAATACGCGTTTCCGCGTCCAGTAGTCTGCGAGGAACCAGAAATCAGGCTCGAAAAGCCAGTGGTCTCGCGAGCCTCGTCCGACAAGGCATTCCTTTCACGCTCTTTCATCCTCGTTTTTTCGAACTTCCTCCCCCCATTCGTGTTCGATCGGGATCGTTGTCTTTGACCATCGCATGGTTAAAATAGAGAGAGAGAGAGAGATAGAAAGGGAGAGAGCTATTATCGGGGATCAGTCGGTGTCGGTTATTCGTCATCGAAGCGCCAGCCGGCGTCGCCATCACCCCGCCACGTTCAATGTTCGTCGAATGGAAAAGTGATTTGGTATTGCCGAGTCGAATCCTCCGTCGTGAAACGTTTTCAAGAACTTCGTCGGCAGTGAGTGAAACTATCGTTTACGTCGTTCCCCGACGACTGTGAGCCTCAGTGTTTTGTTCCATCGAACTCTGCGACACCCCTTCCGTTAGAGGGGTTGCCAAGAAGTGCTTCCGGTCTCTCGGCGTTAGCGACTCCATAATTCGGTTTTCTTGATCGTGCAAACGCGAAGAGGACAATATGCCGACGGATTTTCCTCCATTATTTACTTGTCCGAGAAACGAATATGAATGCCGGAAATGTTTATCGCGTTAGGTTAGACGTCCCAGTGAAAATAAACCCTCCGCGGATAAACTTCTCTGCGATGATGTTTGGAATTTATTTTATCATCTGTTAGTTCTGTTTCCACTTAAGTCTCTTGCTCGAGGAAACGTAAACGTTTACAGAATCGTCGGGTTTCATGATTTCTTTATGCGTTGTCAAGGTCAAGATTATTTTTGGAAGTTCACCCTCCAAGCAATTTTCATTCCTAAATCGAAAGATTTTCTTAACGCAAAATTATTCCACTGTACGTGGTTCATTTCCTTTCGTGAATACAAAGTTTATTGCTGTCATTTGTACGTGCGACATTTTTCGCCGACTTCTTAAATGCAAACGTACGAATTCCTTTCACGTATGAATATTCTTTTCCGCAAAGTGTAATCGATTCGCCTTACGTTGCACAGTTCACTTTTCCTTCAATTTTCTTCCTGTTATGTATTTGCATTTTTGTGAAACACGTCTCACATTCTTTATATCAGTGTCTACACCAATGCTTTGAGCAATTTGCTTTGCAGTCATCTTAGAATTTGATGCTGCTCTTAGTATTGCATCAAAAAATTACAGGTATAAAATGGAAGACTTTCAAGAAAATCTTCTTTGTCGAAATATGACTCTGGCAATACTACGATTATAAAGAAAGTTATGCCAAAAACAAAAGCAGATAGAGAAAACCGTGCACATGTAAAGAAAATCCGCCATTTTGTATGCCTAATACTTACAACCTAATACTTACTCGCTGGTCAAAAAATTACACGAATATCCATTGCATTCATATCCTTACGAAATTCGAAACAAATAATAAAATGCAAGACTTTCAAGAAAATCTTTGTCGAAATATGACTCTGGCAATAGTACGACTATAAATAAAGTTATGCCAAAAACAAAAGCAGATACAGAAAACCGTGCACATGTAAAGAAAATCCACCATTTTGTATGCCTAATACTTTCTCGCTGGTGAAAGAGAAAGGGAAACACTTCGGTGGTAGAGTCAGTTTGAAAAAGTAAAAGAAGAAAAGCCGTGTTCGTTTCTAGAGGTTGTAAATGATCGAGTGTATGGGGTCACTTACGATAAGTGACCACCATAAATCTCTTTCTCGAAAGCCAAACGGGAATCGTCTGCTTCCTTTTCCTTCCCGTGGCGATCCCGACGGTTCTCCTGTTTCCTGGTCGAACGCTTCGCCGGCTAATAGCTGCACGGAAGCAGATTTATCGATTTACTGCTGCTGGACAACAGGGATCCATGTAGCTATTTGTTGAAGATGAAAGTTTCCTTCCGGTAAAGAGGATCTGCGCCCGAGTATCCCGTGATCCTTGGAGACCCCATCTCGGGCCGTCTCGACTTCGAGAATGAATTTAAATTGATTTTTGTCCAAGTTTATATAATTCCCGAACTCTTTCGAAATTTTAAATTGCCCCACGTAAAGTGCTTTATCCTTCCGTGACAGTTGCTGTTGCGTTAAACTCCGCAGAAACTTTCCTTGATTAAAGTTTCCCTAAGTTTCGCAGCGATTTAAATATAATATTAAAGGGACGGTAGAAGCTTTGATTTTACCTCTGGTTTTATAGTCATGTACGCACTTGCCTTCCGATTATTTATATAATTTCGTGCAGGCTGTTCCGAAATGTTCAAACATATTTAAAATTGATTCTTGAGGCGACGTTGAGCATCTTTGATGTCATCGTGATCTTAGTAGTTGACGTTTATGGACGCGTAGAAATGCTCTTCAGTCTTTTACCTTCTTGTTCAACTGCTTCGAGAATGAGTGAAGACGGTGTATACAGGGTGACCAAAAAATGAGGATTCCTGAGGTTGTCCTGGAACCTTTTTCTCTTTGCCAATTTACGATTTGAAGATTCGTTTTCGAGTTATTAACGAAAAATGTGGACCAATCCATCTGCGTTTTTCTTTAACCCTTTACCATATTATGACGAGTCACACTTGTGTTAAAAATTCTAAGTAAAGTCTAACAAATATAAATATTATGGCTGTTATAGACAAAATTAAATGTTGTTCATTCATAAAATAAAAATCGACGTTTCAATCGAAAAATAATAGAATTGAATGCAGATTCAATTTATATTTCAAATTCCCTCTGATTTCAATCAATTGAAATTTAATCACGAAAGTGTAGATTCGAGCAAACCGTTGTGTTATTAATTTTTTGTTTTCCTTACATTAATATTCAAATAATAATTTCGTACATACAGAAAATGAATCTACATAATTAATGGAGTGATTGTTCGAAACGAATCAAATACGGGAGTGCTACGTCTTCCATTATCGAGGAAGAAATTGAGTGTGTTCCATTGCAATATGCAGAGCGTTTTATGGGGTTTGTGATTGTAATGTTCGAGATGGTGTAATAATATGGAAGAGGAAAAGTCCAGCGAGGAAACTTTGCCTACAGTTTATGGAATCATGATCGCGTTTCTCACTTGTGCGGTCGGCTACATTTTATGGGTAAGCCCGTTGCAATTATCTATCCGAGATTGTAACAATCGTTCTGGAATACATTAAATAAATAGTTTTAATGCTGATGCGCTGGCCATTTCGATTCTACTCGTATAATTTATTTGTTGAACGAAAGTTTGATAATAACGAACCTAGAAAACGTTGGAAAAATGTTATTTCATATGATCTGAGAAAACTGCACTAATTCAAATTACGGACTAGTACGAATTATGAAAGAGAGTTCATATGGAAAATTGACAGTGGAATAATTGAATTACATAACCATACAGTCGCCGATTGTTTTACTAAAATTTATTACCATGGGAATTAGAACGGATACTTTCCACGAGAGTTTCATAAATGCAATTCGTCGAGATCATACTTTAGAAACTGAAAATTATTGTAGCGCATGATTCCTTTTCCAAACTGTAACATGTACCGGGCTAACGCTAATATTTGTAAACTAATTCCTTGCACGCTTTTATTTAAAACTATTACATAATAAATTTTCTTTACATTCAATTGTTATACAATTTTATAATACTTGTATTTAGGAAGGGAGGAAAGCAGTAAATAACGAAGGGAGGGAATATGCAGCAAACATGTCAGCTTGAAATACATACGTATAAATAATTAAAGAAATTCAACGCTTTTGCTCGTGAAATAAATAATTAATAAATAAATACTTTTACTTCTTTGAGGCTAACATAATATCGTCGTAATATGTACATAATTTAATTATACAATTTTATAATACATCTATTTAGGAATGGAGGAAGACAGTTAATAACGAACGGAGGGAAGTTGCAGCAAATATGTCAGCTTGAATTTAATAAATAATTAAAGAAATTCAACGCTTTTGTTCGTGAAATAAATAGCACAAATAGTATTTTAAGCAACGAGCAAAATATTAGAAAAAGAATAGTCTTTGCTTTAGTAATCTGAATAAACAGAAATATTTTTATTTCGTGTTTCAAATATGTCGCTAATATACAGACAGGAGCAGCTGAATAAAGTCGCCTGAACATCTCCCTTATTTTCTACTGTATAAAAAGAACATTTTAGGATAAAGTTGCACTGTCTCAACAGTGTATGGATGGGTGAATTTTCTTGTAATATTAGGCGGCTGGTGAAAAGTGAGGTAGTGGTAGGAGAGAAAAGGAAAGGGAACGTTTCGACCTGGCCAAGTTAGAGGACTCGTCGGTGAGGCTACCAGCAGGCCCTGCCATAGACGCTGGAATATTGGAAAGCAGTTAGATGTACAGGGTGTGTCACACAGTTAAGAAGAACTAACTTTAAAACGATTAAAGATAGCAAGAAATGTCACAGGATAAAAGTAAATGGAATTATGTATGAAACCGAAATTTGCCTATATGGTAGCTGTTAATGTAGTTACCGTCAAATTGCGTCATTGGCGCCATTTTCTTTTACCCCTATATATTATTTAGGAGCTAAGAATAAGATGGAGAAAAGAATTTGTCTCCTAAGCTAAAAAATTTGCCTTGAAAACAACTGACTGTAAACTAATAAAATAATTTTTACGAAACGCTCTCTATGATTTTTAATAAACGCGACATAAACAATTTAAACTTGTTCTTCACCTTTTCCGGTGTTTTTACTATTAATAAGGACGATGCGTTTAAAAAGAATAAAGAAATTTATGAAATTTACGCGAAACCGCCATCGAAATGAATTCTGTCGTTTGACATCGTTCATTGATTGCACGGCGGAATTGAATTTCTTCAATGAAAGAGAAGCAACGTTAAATCGACAATTATTTCGGCATTCGAAGTTAAAGCGCCATTCGGCACGTCCACTTAAGAGCCTGGGCCGCTTCTTGTTTGCTAGGGCCACTCAATACCGTCGGCATTGTTTGCGATAATCGTCGCTCGCATTCGCGGCATCAACTATAATCTGCAGACTCGCCAAACGTTGGCGCAGGGACTCTCTGTTCTCGTTAAATTATGGCCATGTAATTAAGATGCGAGTGGATTGTTTCATCTGGCCCACTGCTGGGGTTAACTTATGTTCGAATGGCCAGTAATATTCCACCGTTTAGATTCCAGAGATCGTGACAAACGCGATAGTCGAGATCCGTACGGTTCCACAATCGATGATTTCCTCCTTGTGCGTTCTATGGCAATTGTTCGCGAAGTGATGGTAAATTATACGTTCTTATAAATACAAAACCATTATACTACCATTTTATTGGTTACCTACATTTTATAATTTGTTAAAACGCAAACCCTTAAATATCTCGATTTTAGCATAAATGGACCAGGGCCATTTTCGAAATAAACGGTTCATTTAATCCTTCGGTTTTCGATCCAATTTAAATTCTTCTCGCAGTGTGTTTTACATTCCTATCCTGTTAAAATGTAATCATTTTCCCGAGAGAACGGCATATATGCAATAGTATCTGATACATTCTATTCTAATGTTCTCCGTGCTCTTTCATGTATACCCTGATCCATTGTGTAATGGACCAAGCCCAAATGTGTTTATACACCCCCAAAACATAATACGCATTTCCTTCCACCATGTTTTACAGTTTGTTTAACATACCATGGTTGAATCGATTCTCGTACACGTCGCAATCGTGTGTCTAATTTTATTAACCCTCCGTGGGGCCATATAACTATCAAGTCACATGTTAATATATTTTTACCAAATGATTTTAGATTTTTATAAGATAACGTGTACGTCTAAATTATATTGTGTCTCTGAGGTAACAAATAATATTATCGATAAATATCAAATTTTGTTGCAAATAGAAACCAAAGAAACCATCTTCTGCTATTTACATTATTTCTGCTTCTATCTATTCTATTATATTCTGTCTATTAAACAAAATAAAATGTATGTAATAGCTTTGGCTTTGAATGAAGCTAAAATTTTCAATTGTTAAATGATACAGAAATAACATCGAAAGGAACCAAGCTAGAATTATTAACTATTGAAAGATGTAGTGATGTTATTTAGATATAGATGGGAGTGAAATTAGAACAGACAAGATTTAAATCATATATAGCATTAACACTAAACCTACCACAGGGCGTCAAATGATTCTTTTCAGAATTTTTATTTTGCAATTATCGAGGTTATAAAATTGTCTTCACACAAATCGATTCAATAGATTTTTTTAGTCCGTCATATATTGTAATAAAAATTCCACAAAATCCAAATAAATTAATTCTTGCCATTTTTACAAGAGAATATACACCAACCCATTTTATTGCTCGGTAGGTTTAGTGTTAACATAGATAGGAATGGAAGTAAAATGGAAGTACTCACCAAATTATACTCCATCCGTTTATCACTTATTTGCACGCACTTGTTGAGCAGCGCATTTTACGAAAATGAACGAAAATAGCTCGATGAGTGGTTTACCTGAAAAGAAAAACTTGTTAGAGGGTGGCATCCACAAATTGTCATTTTTATTCAATAAACATGTATTTTCTATAGCAAAATTCCTGCTTACATACTTTCTACACATTTTAGAACATTTGCTAACGTTCGAAAATATCTATGAGTATTTATTGCTTTAAAACCACTAACAAGGGAACATATTCAGATGCGAAAATCCGATTTCGATGAAACTTATATATTATTTAAACAAAATACTTTTGTTACAATTTGTTTGGGCGATTACATTTCCTATTAAAAAACACACAATTTAAAAAAGAATTCAAATTTTTTCGACCTCTGGTTTCCGAGATATCAAAAAATTTGGTTTCAACCCCCAACTTTGAGGGCTGTTTTCATCCCTTCAAAGTGGATGTTTGCCAATTAAAAAAAACACGTGTCAAATATTATTTAAAGAACTACAAGCTCCCATAAGTTTCATCAAAATCGGCTTTCTGCATCTGAATATGATTCCTCGTAAGTTTTATCCCAACAGAATCAGCAAGTTGTCGGAAAAGTGGCAAAAGATTATTCACAATAATATTGAATATTTCAATGATTAATATTTAATACTGTAAGTTTTTTACTAATAAAAATAACGATTCTCTTTCTCCCTGAGATAGACGAAAGAAAAACGATTACCAATCGCACAAAAACAATTAGTAGTCGTATTCGATTATCGCGCATATTCAAACCGATAATCGAATGAATTATCCCTCGAAACCTTTTACAAAATAAATCTTTCATTTCACCGAAGAGAAATCGTAAAGAATTCATTTCTCGATGGAATTGTTCGAGGCGGAAATATTCGGTGTTGGAATGCTCTCTGTCCTAGATCAGTGACTTCTCAGACGGTAGCCATACTTACCAATCGAATACCTCGGAGCGTGCCAGGAACGACGTTGAATTCCATTCGAGAGGCGTTAACAAAATTGGCAGTTTAATACTTTGTCATGCTCGGAGGCTGGAGCCGGAACGATCCGTTTATAATACCTATACGGTGAACAAAGGACAAAGGCGTGATCATTCGTCGATGGGAGGGCTGGTGAAAACCGAGCCACGAGTACGCGGGGCAAGTTCTTCCTCTCAATCTCGGTCCAATCGAGAGAGAGAGCGAGAGAGAGAGAGAGAGAGAGAATCGAAGGAATGAATTGTTCGGTTAACGATCGTCGGTCGTTGGATCCCCGGGAGGACAGGGAAACTCCATTCGATCCGGGCCACGAGAGTGCGTTCACCACTCGACGCAGACCGCGGTTGCGTTTACGCGTAGCCCCTCGTTACACTCCGTCGGCAATCAGACTATGGCTGTGGTCGAGTCAGGTGAACGAAGGGAGGACAAAAAAAAAACAAGCGGGAAAAAAAAGGGCCGATCGAAACAGGTGAAAGGTGTGGAGGGGTGCAGAGAAGGGATAAAGTGCAGATTGCACGTCGGGAAAAGCAGTCGCGCATCAAAGAGCGATTAACCCCCCTCTTGTCGTCGGTGCAAAAGGAAATCCGTCGTTTCGGCGAGTCGCGAAAACGGGGGAAAGGGAATCGTTATACATTTTCTTCTTTTTTCTCTCTCTCTCTCTCTCTTCTTTTATTTTGCTTCGATCGGCTCGTCGATCTGACAGTTACAGGATCCCTCGATCGCGATTGAAAACTGACGAAGTATTCTAGCGTTTGTTGCATCAACGATATTGTTTCATCGTCCCGGCAGGAATTCCCGTGAATCGCACGATCGCCACGGAAATTGGCGCTCGTTGAACGGCCGCACGAAAATTGTTGAGTGGGTGTTGATTATACGGGAATTCGATGAAACTTGGAATGTATTTTTCTTTTTTCTTTTTTTGGTCCTCTTCTTTGGCGACCGTTTCGAACGACCAACGCGATTTCCGGCGGGATGATTTACTCAAGAACACGTCGCGCCTGGCTCGGTGAATTGATGACGACCGGTCCCCGCGAATTCTATGCAGTTCGGTGACGGATATTGGGATATAGTCGGGAACAAAAAGGCGGGGCAATTTTTATTTACCAAATAACGTAAATAAAGATCCTTGCACGTATAGCGAACCACGGAAGTATTTGAACGGTTTGAAATTAAGAGTTTCGGGCTTTAGAAAATACAGTAGCTAATGGAAGTATTCAAACAGCTTCCTTCTCTTTAGTACATGAAATATATATGTTACTTCGAAATTTTTCAAACAATTTAATGTCTATATCAAGAGAGAAGTCCCAAGATTATGTTGGTAAAATTAGAAAATTAGTATTTGCTTTGTTATCCATTTTCGCACTGTCCACTGAAAGTTTAGGGTTTCATATCGATTGTTATATAAATTTCTGGCTGTTTTTGTTAATGTAAATGTAAATTAGATGTTGCAAGTCTAGACAGTTTACTTCTAATAATTTTATAAATCTAGAAATGCTAAAATAATATTTTTAAAGTCTTTTCATCGTTACGCCATTTTGCTGCCGCTTGTTTTCGTTGTAAATGCGTAAAATCCGTAGATTAATTATAATAAACACGATGATCAACATTGCGCGTTGTTACAACTCGTGCCGGTAGCTTTCACAACATATTCTTATAATTAGCAGTTGTATGAAAATTTTATTTCGTCAGAGAAGGTTAATATAAAGCTTGTATACACTCGGTGTGTATAAACGTAATGCATGCAATCGGAATTGCATGCGAGATCTTCCGCATACATCCACGATAAAATCTGTGTATTATAACGGAAATGTTACTATGGGTTTAAATGGACCTGCATTCGTATGTTGGGCGTTCTACTCGGAGCATTCGCCTTCCGCGAGTTAATTAATGCAGAGATAAAACAACATGCTTCATTGCGGATCATGCTGATTTTACCTAATTAGATGTGAACATCTGTAGCCTCCCCTGCCAACCGATCTCTTCGTGGAGCCTGTGCTAACGCGTTGCACCGTAGTTCCACTAACGACTGTGCCATCACGCATAATATCATAATCTGATAGAGTCGTTGCATCATTGCCCCCCAAAGACTTAAACAACATGGAAAACCAAATTTACTCTCGTCCTGCGTTCACGTTCTGGAACATTTCACAATTCTATGGCACCTTCGTCAATCGATACGATCGCTCTCAGAGCACGCAAATTTTTTTAAATTCAAAATACACGTTTATTGTGTGAAACCGATAGAAAATATTGTGGTATCGCAGAAAAAACAGGGGGACCTCTTTTATCTTTTTCAGGATCCTAATACTAGTACCCTAATCGTGATTTACCAAGAGCATGCTCATCATAAGCTTCCACAGGCATTCGATGCGATTCCGCAGAAGTTTTCTCGAAATGGTAAAAATGGCAAACCGTAGTTTCCAGGCACAAAATTCGACATGCTCAATGCTATTAACACTTTGACTGCCATGTCACCCACATATGGGTGACAGAGTAATTTGTCCATT
>CM052095.1:6781528-6802748 GCA_028453745.1 Agapostemon virescens | reverse complement strand
TAGTCGTCAAACACACTTAACTGTTTAAATTCGTAATATGTATACTCATTCGGTTCAAACAAATAAATAATTCTTTTTCATATAGTGAAATTCAGTTTTTTGACATGTTGAAATATGTTTTCACAAAAATGCATGCCCACCGAAAAGTTCGCCGATCCCGGCGCACATCTTAACTCAATTTCCGCCGTATGATAGGGCCGATGCGTATCAAAGTCTGCAGTAGTCGAAGGGTTAAGGCACATTATTTATAGCGAGTAGCTACAATTTATCCGAACCAAGGAATAGCGAAACCGAGATAATTTCGAAGTCGTCGAGAGATCTAAGTTCGAAGACAGTGGCAAACGTCGGTCGGAGAAATAGCTAACCGTTCCTCAAGGCGGCGGAATCACCGCGACATAGAAACTCGAACGGACGCGTCAGGAGGTTATACGCGATGTCCCGACCATTATCGTAATGACATAATGACGTGATATTATGGGGTACATTATGGGCATCGATCGTTTGCTGTCTGTAATTAGAGGCGAATGCAATGCTACACGTAGAGTTAGAATATGATTATTATCACCAGTTCGCGGTGTTATAGTGTAACTGAGCGCGCGCGATAATAGATCGTACCTGCGTGCGCTAATGCAGTAATAGTCACAGGTGGGAGTTCGAATTCCATTTACGTTGCTAGATAAGCCGACGAGGAATAGGCAAACCTTGATCTTCACCTCCGTCGCAATAATTTCATCCACCTTGACTGTTTACGTTACTTGGAATAATTAGACTGCGGATCTTCGAGCAATGTTAACCCTTTGCACTCCAAGCAATTTTCATTCATAACTCGAGACATTTTTCTGTCCTCCAATAATTCCATTGCACTTGGTCTATTAATTGTACGAGCAACACTTCAATTTTTACTAGCTTCTTAAATACAAACGTTGCAATGTAAAAATTGTTCTGAATAATATTCTGCGAATTCTTAATGTCCCCTCAGAGGAGCCATTGGAGTGTTAACTAAGAGCTAAGGGTTAACATTTTCTGCATACATCGCGAAATACAGCTGCTACTTAGTAGTTCTTTCTTCACTTCTTTCTTTTAACCCCTTGCCCTACGATTTATTCGTCCTTGTAATAATTAAATTTTTACGAATTTCTTTGACAGAAGCATAAAGATGTAAAGATTATTTTAAACAGTGCTGCAGCTATTTTTAATGGTGCCTGAGAGTGCAAAGGGTTAAATGTAGCTACTAGCTCAGCAAGCATTGCATAATTTTAGGATTACTTTGTTCAATTATACTTTCTAATGAAAATCGTAAATAATCCAAATAAATTAAATCTTGGCATTTTTAAGTATATTTGAAATATTTTCTCCAGAAAGGTAAAGCTTACATGAACGTCTTAATTTCTGAATGAAAATAAAAATATTTAAATTATAATTTTTGCAACCTGAAGGATTGAAAATAACGATTGAAAATATAAATCTGAGGCGTATCAGGGGTACTAGCGAGAAATTCGTCCTGTTGTCCATCTGTTGGTCAGTGTAGGAGGTAGAGCCACCACAGAACGATTGTATACATGTAGAAATTCGTGACGTATGAAGTAGTAGTGGAAAAGGGCGTTTAATTGTCCATCTGTCCATCTGTTGGTGAACGTAGGAGGTAGAGCCGTCGCAAGAGACAATGTCAACAATACGACGACAAATGGGTGGTAGTAGTGTAATGGTCCAGTCCGGCATCTGTTATTTTGGCTAGACGAGTATCCAATTTGTCGATGGGAAAATGAACGGTGTCATATATGCAAATTTGATCAAAGAACGGATACACAATCATGCAGAACGCATTTCAGCCTAGATACTTTGGATCTAGGTACAATAAATTCCAATAAAATTCCCTTCAACTCCAAATATAGGCTTTTAAAGTCTACAAAGAAATTCTAATTACTACCAACCACTAAACAAATCGTCGGGCAAGTGGTTAATATTAGAACTACCCCAAAGATCAAAATGAATTACCATTGACTTTTTCTTTCAAAGTTATTGAAATTATAATTATTTTCTAGAATTCAAAATTTTCAGATTTCTAGACTCTTTCTAGATTTTCTATTTTACTAGTGTTGAAGTTATGAAATTGCCTCCATAGGAATTGATTCAGTAGATTCCTTTATTCACATACTGTAATTGCAATATTGTAATGGAAATCGGAGAAGGATCTAATGTTAACGATTTCAAAAGTTAAGAAAACTAAAATTCCAATGAAATATAATTCGTTTTTACGTGTCGAAGTTATAATCGGAAATGATTAAATTCCATATTTTGGGAATCTAGTTTCTTAAACGTGTGTCTGCAGACATGGAAAGTGCACATGGCAGAAAAACTGCTATGGCGAGAATATATTTCCAATTTATGGTTCATTCACGAATTTATAAGCAAAATTGCCAGAACGCCTAAGCTCTGTCTGCGTAATGACGTTACGTATTGAAACGATGTTATGGTATTCTTAGCCAATCTAAAATTACGCAGACTTCGGTACTAGCGGTTCAACCAGCCTCAAGGATTTCTTCGAGTATTCTATTTAGAGTGTAGAAGCCTAATCCAATTGAGAAATAGGACACATGACCCTGAACAAGTGAACCGAGTATGGCTCTACTAGAAACACCGTGCAAAGTGGCTCTAATATTGGAAAAATCAGTAAAATCATTGTTCCAACAATATTGTAAAATCAAACATGTTCCAACAACAGTCGAAAATATGAAGATGCATATTGGAACTGCATATTTCAATATTAGCTATAAAATCATTTATTTTTCGTATATATATATAATTATGTATTTATTAGATTATAGTATTCATATTATAATAATGATATAGTGATATATTGATTATATGAGATTATATGATATTGATATATGGATATTATAATATTGAGATAGTGATATAATGGTTATATGAGATCATATGAGATTGGAAAATTGATATAGTGATATATTGATTATATGAGATCATATAAGATTGATATATTGACATAGTGATATATTGATTATATGAGATTCATAAATTGATATTATAATATTGATATAAATCAATATTCAATCACCTATACTTTTATATTTTCTTCCATGCTGAAATATTGATTACGAAACAATCAAATTTGCTTTCGTCTGAAAAGAAAGGCATAATGTTAATATTTATCAAATCTTACTTAAAATCTTCATCGCCCATCTGACTCGTAATATTGCAAGGGGTTAAATAATAGTGTGAGGTAGAAACGTAATGACCAAGCAACTATCAATCATTAATAATAACTCTGATTATTGATACGAGACGAAATAATAGACAAGACTTGCGAAACGCGCAAAATTCGCGGAGTCAGCGTGCAGAAAAACCGTAGAAATTCAAACAGAATTTTTCAGTTCATTTTACATCCCCGGTTGAAATATGTTTTTAGCCACTGCATGTTTGCGATTCTGCATTTGGTGCCACGGCGCTTTCTCCTTTTTCAAACGAATGCTTCCGTTTCATCGGAATTTTTATTACGGCGACACGCAGTGGCGTAGGCAATTTGGCCCAAATCACGTGCACGTTGACGCAATCTCGTACCTTGACGCGTGTAAAATAAAGGAAAAAACTAGTGGAACGCGGCTGCGTCCTCGGTATCTAGGACAATATATCCGCGAGAGGAGTTTCCCCGAGCTTCGGAGCGTCGCGCGATATCGCGTCCTTACGATCGAACTTCGACTGCGATCTCCAAGTAGTTTTATTTATATCGGTAAACGGCATAAAGCTGCGATTCCTTCGATGTCTTCCGCCATTGCTGACGTATCCGTTTCCTTAACCCCCCGCCCCCTCCGGCTCGCGTTCGTCGCGAATAATACAGCCAGCCTCGTGGAACTTCTGTTTACCAGACGGAATATCCAAGAATTTCCGATGTCGTGGCCCTTGGCGATACTCGGTCCGCGATCGTATTTATTACGTTCGAAAATTGAAAGAAGCTTCCATTACATTCGTTGTTGTTTCGCTGCAAAATTAATTGCACTTCATAACCGAAGGGTGAGACAGCTCGCGAACCGATGCCGTTCGTGACCGCTTTGGATTTTTTACAAGCAGGTTTTTCATATTTAAAAATCCGAAACTAATTGCAGAGTATGTGTTCAGGGGTTTTTTACACGTCTTAGATTTTTATTTGAATTTTTAAACACCGTTAACTAAGGAAAATAGGCCAAGAAGCGGATGATTCGTTTTTACCCCATAACTACCCTCCCGATTGAAATACAGGGTTGAGATTTTAACCAGTATGGATTTTCATGATGCCCTATCGACTGACGCATCAGTCAAAAAATTAGGGTCAAGGGCAATTTTTACTAGCTTATCAGGCTATACCCTTTCTGGTGCCAAAACTATTTCTATACGAAATCTGCATTTATCGAGAACTTTCATTTCTTACGATCATGATATTCAACTTAAAAATCGGTAAAAATTCTCAAGAGTGCACTTCGACAACCTTAATGTGTCAGAATTTTTTCATAATTTTTGTATGCAATTAAATTACGCTCAAGGGCATTTTTTACTACCTTATCCGGCTATACCCTTTCTGGTGCTAGAACTACTTCCAAAGGAAATCTGCATTTATCGAGAACTTTCATTTCTTACAGTCAGGATGTTCGACTTAAAAATCGGTAAAAATTCTCAAGAGTGCACATCGACAGCCTTGATGTGTCAGAATTTTTTCATAATTTTTGTATGCAATTAAATAGGAGAAACTCGATCGAAACCTGTTAATTCAAATTCACCCTGTCATTTCACCTCTGGTCACGGTGGAGGGTTAAAATTTCTCAAAGTGTTGCTCGTAGGGGATGTTTCACCGGTTTAGGGAGGTAGAATGTCTAGACGCTCTTGGACACTTATGCTGCCGGTTTGAAGTAAGAGGAATACGATGGCCGGCTGTGACGACTTCAATTCATCCAAGAATTTTCACAGATGATAATTATAGTGTACGACCGAGTAGCTGCACAGTATGTTCCTTGTTTCCAGAAAGCGGATATCATTTATGCGCGAAGCTCGATTTGTTTTTTCCCCTATCGACGGTCAAATAAGGTTTGCATGTGTGTAAGCGACATTCCAATTTAGAATTCATTCCGTGTACCGTGATGTCGACCACGGTTGACCAAATCCAGCTGCGAAGTCGACATCCGATCGATTTGCGCCGTTCCGCTCGCACGCTTTCAAATACAGCAGTGTTAATCGCCTTTGGCGAACCGTGACTAGTTTCACCATTTTTCCATTGATACGACAAAAAATCTTTGAGCAAACGGCAATGCGTCGATATAAAACGATCACGAGGATATGACGGTGGCAGTTCGCTGCAATGAACTTTGGATGAAATGTGCGAAATGGAATCAACTGCGCGCAGCGTAGTCTATCTTCGAGCATTCCAGCATTCTTCGTGTTATGCAGTTGCATTTTTGTAAAACACCTCTCGCATTCTTTATATCAGTGTTTACACCAACACTTTCAGCAATTTGATTTGCAGTCGTCTTAGAATTTTATGTTGATCGCACCTTTTCTCGATTTTACTGCAAGTTTGACCTTGAATGACCTACAATCATAGGTCGTTGAATTAGTCTTGAAACGCACTATTTGATGGTCGATAAAAAACGTATCATTCCATTTAAAAAAAGATAGTTGACGTATGAAAAACGCATATTTTAAATTTTTATTACGAGTTGAAATAAAAATGTTTTAAAAAATGTCTTTTCTACTTTCCCCACGTAATTTCTACCAATTAGAATTATTTCAAAATTATTTTCGCATATCATTTAGTAAATCAATGTTGCTAGTTGCTCCAGAAAAGTCAAGTCGTTTGGTTCAATTTTGAAAAAGTTATTTAGGTTTGAAGAGTGTCCGAATACTTTCGAATATTTTCGGAGATATTAGACTGTAACGCTTTATAATTTGCAGCCTGTTGAGTCCTTCCTATAAAGGGAATGTGGTCCTTCGAGAACCTAGTCAAAACCATTAAATTTAGTCGCCACACCGCTTGCAAACAGTCAAAGTCTCGATTCAAAAATCCCACGCAGACCACAACAGAAAATATCGACTTTTCGAGGGAAGGTACAGTAGTTCCATTTAAAGTTCGATCTCCTTGAAGCTGTAGCTCGTCCGAGTCGAAACAAGTACAAGCAGAGCTTTGAGCAGTTCGATGCTCGAACGTGCACCAGCTGGATGGAACAAGATAGAATTCGTGCTGCTTGTTAGGGATACACGAGTTTAG
Source organism: Agapostemon virescens (assembly GCA_028453745.1). Lineage (NCBI taxonomy): Eukaryota > Metazoa > Arthropoda > Insecta > Hymenoptera > Halictidae > Agapostemon > Agapostemon virescens. The sequence goes on along the minus strand of CM052095.1, from coordinate 6,796,498 downwards.
ATAAGGTTCGCGATACGTACGTGACTTCTTTGCTGTCATTGGGATCAAGATTTCCGTTTCCGTCTCGCATCATCCCATTATACGGTTCTCTACGAAATCCAACGAACACTTGATTATAATAAAAAAAAAAAATTGACCGTCTTTGAACTCGACGAAGTTCCCGCGGGAATGCTTAAAAATAATCTACTTGCGGCCATTTTAAAGGGTAAATTCTCTGCCTCTACGTTTCTAAATCCAGCCGTTTCAAAGTCCCACTTTTTTGTTTGAAAACGGAGTGAGCAACCGACGGTGCTTCTTCGCTTTTGAAATTTTCCTTCAAACGATTCTACGGAGTTCAAACAGTTTTTTGTACATTCGTTTCAAAAACAAGTATACTCAGCTTTCGAAATTTATGTAAATAGGAGAACTCAGTCTTCCGAATGATTACTAGAAGTTTCTATGAAAAAGGACTTTCTTCTCCTTGAAACGTACGATTTGACTTCTCTTCGATCTTCCGTGACCATCCGTTTCACCGAATAGGGTCTTTAATCACGTCAAAATAGAATATCCTTTTCAGCGAACGAAGACCTTGCAGTAAAGTAACATAACTCGTACGAATGATTAAATAACTTTTATAATTTTCTTATTATAAAGCTTATAATTCTTATTATAGCTTATAGTTCTTTGAAAAATATTTGACACGTGTTTTTTCTTATCGGCAACCATCCACTTTGAAGGGGTGAAAACAACCCTCAAAGTTAGGGGTCAAAACCATATTTTTTTAGGAAACCAGAGGTCGAAAAAATTTGAATTTATTTTAAAGTGTGTGCTTTTCAATGAGAAATGTAGTCGCGCAAGAAAATTTTAAAGTAAGTTCAAATAAATAATAAATGTAGTCGTTCCCATAAGTTTCATCAAAATCGGATTTTCGCATCTGAACGCTTATGCTTGTCTATCCAAATTGCGATAAATATGCAAATTCCGTAGTTTGAATAATAAAGCGCGTTTCCGAGTTTTTTTCGCGAATCAAATGCGTTAATTAACGTCAAACTGTTTCTTCTGACTGGCGACGACAATCAGCTCGTTCGGTGAAGCGACAAGATTTTTCTTGTAAAAATCAGCCGGCTTTGCATCGGCTTGATTCATTTTCCGCGGTGCATTGTTTTTGCCTTGTACTTGGCAACCAGTTCACGCCTGCGGTGTTTCCCGTCCGCAGTCTTTGTCAGTAAAATGTCGTTTCCTGCTGCGGGCACGAACAATTAACCAATTTACATGTCGAAGCAGCTAATGACTCCTCGCGCGGCGGGCTCTCTAATACGAGTCGTTTCGTCCCTTTATTATTTTGGCAGCGAGTCTTAGGTGACGTCGCGTGCTTTGCTTCAATTTTCAACGAGAGGACCACAACGTTGCCGAAATTAGAGGCACTTTTGCTTCGTGCCGTGTTAACGGCTCGTAAACCGAGCAACTTGGAACCGAAAGCTTCCTTTCCATCGCGAAAGAAACGCGTTCACCCTCAAAAAGAGAACATCTGTTCGTTATTACATGCGATAACACTTTGAATATCACCGGGGCCAATTTGACTTCCACAAAAGTGAATACGATTTGCAAAATAGCGAATTTCGAGTGCGAACGCTGTATACGGTTTGGTACTATTAAAATCATATTCCTTGGCCAAAAGGGAGCTCAGCTGGGCTATCTTTAATTTCTTAATGGCAATATGTGATTGCTAATACAATTCATTCATCATTTATATTATTAATTCCCTTCAACTCCAAATAAAATTCTATTCTATTCTTATCAGTGTATAACTATTTCAAATTGTATAGGCTTTCAACTAAACGTTTATCTTCTACAAAGAAATTCTAATTACTACCAACCAGTAAACAAATCATAGGGCAATATGTGATTGACTTTTAATGGGAAATAGTATCTAAATGTTAGATACTACCAGTAGAACCAGTTAGAACCTAATCCAGACAACATCATTCAACTTCCATCATACAACACTTCCATCATAAAATAAAAATTAAGACTTAAGCAATATAGCAATGGATGAATACACAGAATGGAAGCAATTCTATTTAAAGTTTTTAATAATCGCTTTAATCGTTTTTAATAATTAAAAAATTTTTAATAATAAGAAAAAGACTGAAACTTTAACATATTTGTTAAGACATAAACAATATAGCATTAGATGAGAACACAGGATGATAACAATTATATTTACAGTGTTTAGTTTCACAGCTGTAACATACACGTGAGTGAGCGGCGTTTAATTAAACGTCGATTCGTTTCGCCGTTAGTATTCGCCTGGTCGTGTATGCTCGAATAATATAACGGACGCATAAACTAGAATCTCACAATACGGTCTATTTTCGGTGAAATATCGCCACTCGTAAACTGAAAATGGCATGGAAGTCTGTGAGAATCTTACGGCATCCTTATGCAAAGCTGTGCCGTGTATTATGTGTGCATTTACGATGACTCAGAGCTGAAATAGGAAAGAAATCTGCCTGTGCAAAAGGAACGACGCTTCTGTAACAGAATATTGGTTCCTCTGGTACGAAGGTTACTTCGAAACAAGTAAGAACACGACGACGTTCCTATCCTCAGAGACGAAACGTCAATGCACAGGTCGATTTTAAAAAATTCAACCCGCGCGTAACTTTTGAAGTGCGTAGGAAACAAAAATTGATACAAAGTTAACAATTTTATAACTGCACTGCGGATTTTATACGCTTATAACAAAAAACCGAATGGCTGCAATTTGTTGAAATAGAAAAATCGAAGGAATTCAAGTGTGTCGACATTTCACTTTCAATCTGCCAAGATTATAAATAATAAATTAAATAAATTTAATTTTTTAAATATTTAAATAAATTTACAAATGAACAACACTTAATTTCGCCTATAAAGAAAAGCATAATATTTAGATTTCTGTTAGACTACAATTAAAAATTGTAAAACACGAGTCTGATTCGTCACGAATGGCAAGGAGTTAATCGTCCAATCGCTTCGGTTGCTAGGCTGGCGGTGCTTTCATTTCAAAGCACATACTCGCAAAGAACAGCAATGGACGACAAGCAGCGTCGGCGTTATCACTTTAATAATTAATAGACAGCGTGGCAAACAATGTAGGAAACGCGTCTGCCCGAAATATCGGCGTCGACGCCAAAACCTCGTCACGATCGCCGCGACAATGGACATCCGTCCGGCTCATGGAGATTTATCGTGTCGTTCCCGGACGAGCATTGGGTTGGAGGATCAAACGAGCCACGAAATATGGGTTTGGTGTTTGAGAAGCCTTGCGAAATTCGACGTGACGGAAATCACGGGAGACGGACGGTTTTCCTAAACAAAGTATTACGCAATTGTATAAATTAATCGCCTCTTCGCGCTCCCATGAAAATACGAGTTTCCCGCATTACCCATTTCTATGAAAAATAGAACGGGGAAGTTTATCTTTCTTCTTATAATTATTCTTCTTATAATGAAGAATTACTTCATGGTGAACAACCCCTAAGAAAATAGTAGAAGATAGTAGTCGAAGTTTGTGTCGAACAGATGATACAGCGAATTCGATCAAATTAATCCAGACCGTAGTTCACTATAAATAATTACTAATTGTGAATAAATAGTTGTATATACACAATACGGCCGCATTTCAAGGTACGTTAGTTGCGCGTTTGATATAACAATTTTAATTGGCGACTGAACAATTTCTCGATTGATAATGTTGATTGTAATTCTTCTATATTCCGAGCAATAAATAGTTATTTACACAAAGCTTGTGGTTATTGGTTCAGTTATGCTCGTTACAGTATGTCCACATGCAGGATATCATATGTCGTGTTACGCAGTAACAATAACAATCATGCTTGTCGAAACCATTCGATTAGTCGGTCGTATAATTTCGTCAGGGTTGCCAACAATTTCTCAGATATTCGTACCGATTGAAAGTCTTCTATGAAAAAAATCCTGCCGCAAATGTTGAATCCCGCGATCCTTCTCGGGGAAGCCACCCTCTCTCGAACAGTGTCACGATTTTCAAGACGGTCGTATAATCGTAAGGTGGGTGAGTCGAACGAGATGGGTTACGAGCCGCGAACCGAAGACACGTTTCTTAATAGATAGGGGGATCGGCGTCGTGATTCTTTACGACATCACCGCGAGAGCTCGAAGGGTTGAAATCTCCCGGCGCGTGAACCGAAGGGATGATGCCTATACATTCACCATGGAATTCGAAATTCTGAGTGCTGTTCGCGAGTAAATACCATCGCCCGAGTTTCTCCATTATATGGGTTTAAAACGATTTTTCTCCCGTTTCCGCCCTCTCTCCACGGCTCAACCCTCTACGCCCCTCCTGCGCCACCCTCTTTCGCCCGTTGCTTTCGCTAAATCGACCGCTTCGAGCGAGAACGTGTTCATCGAACGCACGGGGGTTTTCGCTCCCCGAAACCGAGTCTTTGTAGGCACAGTAGACAGTCTTTTGATAGAATTTTCAGGGATCGAAATTCGGTTGCGGACTCGCTGAATAGAAACTAGAATAGAAAAGCTTCCGCGGAAAAAAAACTGCTGTGGAATCGGTTTAAATAAATTGTACCAATATATTGGACTAACGTGCATTGATACCTTGGAAAAAAGTGACGACGACTAAGAGCGTCCTGTACCACGGAGAGATGGAACTCGTCCCCGGATTCGAATAATAAAAGCTTTTTATTTACTCAAGATTACATCTACCGTATAAACGGGAAGGGGTGCAATTATTGTCGATATATCGATTTTCCGTCTGTTTCACTCGGCGATCAGATATCGACTTCTCGATTGCCTGTCGGCACAACAGATCCATGGCAACCCTTATCTTCTATTATTTCCTTCGGGGTTGTTCACCGCAGGGTAATTTTACATTACGGCGACTTTATTTGGACAAGTCGCTGCGAAAGTATAGTACCTCGTATTAAATTTTAGAACGACTATTTTCAGGGGAGATTCACTTTCTGAAAATTTGATAAGACTGCTTGAAGTTTTTCGGGGAGGTGGAAGTTTATTAAATGTCACGTAAAAAGAATTGTAAAAATAATTGTTGCTTTCGTTTTTCAATTTGAAGCAATATTTACAATTTAAGAAACACGTTTTGTGAGAAACACTTCAAGCAATTTAAGTTCTAAAATTGAGGCATTTTTTAATTTAGAATGGTTAAATTTATGGTTAATTTTTCTTCGTGCATGTAAAGTTTATTACTAGTAATCGTACGTGCAACATTTCAATTTCTACCGACTTCTTAAATGCAAACAGCGATGCAAAAGTATTTAAATGATAATAAGGGAGTTTGTAGTGTTGCCTCAGAGGCGCCATTGGAGCGATAAGGGTTGACGCGTCATTTATAGAATAAATTGTCAATAATTGATGTATACTCGTGAATTAGATTTTCTATATGTAGAAAGTCAATACTAGTAATTGAATTTCTTTACTTTTAGTTATTTTTGTTATTTTAAATGCCACTATTTGCAAGCTCGTCGACAGCCTTATAGAGGGTGTTATAATTTACTACTGGAATAAAAGCATTATAGAATTCCTAATGTAAATACATTTTTTAAAGTTTCAAACATTTATTTGCAAACTGTTCGAATACTTTGGTAGCCATTGTCGATATTTCCAGAAAATATTTTATAAATATTGTTAACGTGGATGCATCCTCTTAAAATGTTACAAATATAATCAGAACACTTAGAATTTACTACTGAAACAAATGCATTATGAAATTTGCAATGTAGAGACATGTTTTAAAGCTTCAAACACATAATTTGACTCAGTCGAAATATTTTTAACTGGCTCACGTGAATATTCGCCAACTGTCAAGGTAGGAAGTTCCTTTAAATACTTTTGACGAAGATAAATTTCGCTAAAACTATTTACGTCGCGTACAGCTAACATTGAAGCTAGTCAAGAAAAAAAAAAAAAGGAACACGTACGCTTGGGACAAATTTTGAACGTTCCTGTCGGATTTATTGCCGTGTCCAGGGATTCCCACTTTAGAGACGATTCTTTTCGCGGCTTATCCTGACAGGACAACGTTTTATTTTCAACAGGGTTTTTCCTTGACGGTCGTCTCCGTACAAACGTTCGCTATGGTTCTCATTGTTGCAAGGGAGGAACGACTGGTTCGTGAAAAGGACAAAGAAATAGGGACTATACGTCAGAAATGCAGAACACTGTTTTCTCGCGCTTGTTAAGTTTGAAAAGGCTATAATTAAGCTAACTAAGTGGCGATAAAAGCGAATCTACAGTAGACCTAGTTGCATAGAATGCTACGCTGTAGATTTAAAAATGTTGAATTAAAAAATCCAAAGAGTATGTGAATATTAAAAATTAATTTTACTATTTTATAACTGACGATGTCTATTTTTAAAATACATTTTGTGTGATGCTTATTGCAAATACATTAACTTTTTAATGATCCTCGTTTAACAACTATCCATTTAACCCTCTAATCCGAATTGTTTTCTTAAATATAAAAAATGTATGCAATGGAAAATCAACAACTACAAATCTGTGTATGCAGATTGAAAAGAATTTAAAACCTTAAAGTCTTAATAAAATCCCAATACCTTCGTTTAGAAATTTACAAATTTAAGCAGGTTTTAATTTAGCAGATTCAATAATTGTATTATTAGAATTATTTCACAGCTGTAATGTTAATCTTGTAGTTTACAGTTTACTGGTACATTTCTGGTATCTTAACATTGTTTCCACTGAATACAATGGCAACGGAATACACAATTGACAAGGAGTATCAATGACAAGTATCGAAAATTTGTTCGTCATTTTGCCGGAAGGAACGCGAGTTTTAAAGATTTATTGTTTCACCGTGGAAGCGGATTTTTGCGGAAGCATGATACATTTTCCCCCTGTAAAATGAAATATTTTCGTTACTTTGTTTTGTTTGTAGCTACGCCACGTTTACAACAATGATGTTCTTTCATTCTTTTGTCACAAATTATACGCAATTTAATTTACCAACGAACTAACGCAGTTGCAAATTAAATTGCTTAATATTTCACTTTTAATTTTATTTTGCTTATAATTGAATTGAAATTTGGCTACTTTGTTAGTTTATATTTACTCGGTTATCGACTCGCTTAAATACTAGGTAATATTTATTCTTCTCTATATTTTGTTTCCACTATTGCCTTGCGCGATTGATAAAATAGTTGGTATGATTGTTTTCGTTATTGTGCAACGAAGCTTCGAATTTGTTTTGAAACAGCACATTCGAAAATGAAAACATCCAAATATTTGCGTAAAAATATATATTCCAGAAGACCAAGAGTATACAATAAACAAATGAAGAGTGTAGACATACTTCTCCAACTCCGTTTAAAATGAAAACGAAACCGCTGCTAGCGGTAAATAAAGCATAATTATGATTAACCGATTAAAATCATTATCTAAAGAAAATTAAAAATTCATATTTATCTCTTGTTCTCTGCCGCACAATTTTTCTATTTCGTATAAAATTTCGCAGGCTGGTTACTGTCAAACTGTCAGCTTTTGTTCGCATTTTAGCGATCCTCCCTGTCGACGTATTCCCGAAGCCTGGATAAAACTATTCGACCATTGATTTTTTTTTGGCATTCTCGCGCGAGAACACGTCGTCGATCATTTTGGAATTGCTAGGAACGCCTTGTCTAGGAACGCCTACAAAATCGCCTACAAATCTCTAACTGTGTTGGGATCATCGTTATTCTCGAGACTCCCGTTGTTCCGAAAGTCCTGACGGTTCCTGTAGAAATTCTGGTGGCGAACCACTCACGACAATGGACGAACGTTTGTCTGCGGATACTTTTCAGTTCTATCGTTTTTCTTTCCTCCTTTTTTATTATTCGCTTATTTTCCCGTCATCCCCTTTCGCATCCTTCCCCGTTCTCATTCCGTCATCTCTCTCTCTCTCTTTCTCTCTGTGTCTCCTCGAAGACCTCATTCTCTCTGCGTCGTCGTAGGATCGACGTTCTGCATGTTTCCTCAAGGAATTTTTCGAGACGGATTCTTCGCGCTCGTGTCCCATGAATCGTCTACGAATTTTTCACTCCCTTCGACCTCGTTCCTGTAACTTGGCTTCCACCGTGAACATCACAGACGGATTTTTCACGCTGCCGCTTTATCGGTCGATACAGAAATTTGTTGCCACCATTAACTCTCTTGGTGTTTACGGTAGATATACTAATGATTGAACATACACTGCGAGCAGACAACAAATTACACTTTCATTAACCGTTTGAGTCCCAGGGAATTGAAATACACGCTTCCTACGAGTCCACTTACTTGTAGCCAGACTTAGAAAAGAATCTGGGAAACTAAGTTCTTCGACCGATATTTATCCCCCTCAGAAATTATCAGACAGGGGGTGATACGTCCCTTCACCATTTGGCAATATTTGGCAATCTTTGAAGTCATGCCCCTACCAAACTATTATACCTATCGACATGATTCCAATGCTAAAATCTTCCCCAAACCTTCCTCTTTAATATTGAACTTCGTATTAATAATTAGGTTATGGATGAGACTGAGTAGTTTTCCAAAATTTCCTTTTGCAAGGAAACGAATAGTCTCTTTGATATGTTGTACAGAAGAAATGTTACAATGCGGGGCTGTCCAGAAATACGTACAGCAATGTATATTAGTGTGTCTACGTTTTACTTTATTTTGTTCTTAATATGTTTACAGTAAGACGGCTTAAGTATTAAATGAACAACGCTATCTAGTTCTGGTAGTTATTACTTTGTGGACGTAATCGGCTTAACTTCTGAGAAAATTCAATTGTTAAGTCCTGAATGTCATCGGCTTAGATATTGGAAAATCGCTGTGAACAGGTTGCTGCTCTTTGCCCTTTTCTCTTTTGAGTAAAAGCAAATTTTATTTCCATGAAACCGTACAATTGATGAATATTCCCCTTTGATCTTTGTATAAACCAAGTTGTACCGTTGGTAAGTATTTGTAATTCGAAGGATTACTTTTTCTGCCGAGCACCATTTATTTTATACTTTTACATTTTTTACACTGACTAGGACTGATTTTATTATTTTCAATGCTTTAAACCTTCGGGTATTGTCTCTTACAGTCCTATGCTGGGGTCATTTCAGACCGATATTTCACTGATACAGATACTTTCACGGTTCCTCGAGGTCCACTCGCAAATATATAGGGTGTACTATGTTCAAGATATTTATCGTAATGCAATTAAAAAAATCTTTCGACTCTAATAGTTTATACTTTACTGTTACATAAACATGAATTTGTAAAAGTACTAGTTGAAATATAATTATTGAAGACATTGCTGCAAACATTGAGATATTCTAACTGGCCACATTTTCGATGAAAAATTCTTTTCGTCTTTTGTTCTCTAGCCTGCAAATATTATCTTTCGCTTTATGTTTCCGCTCCACTTAATATTAGAATTTCATTTTCTTCGGAGCTCTTCTTTATGGCGCACACGTTAATCCCGGTATTTCGTTTCTTTTAATTACACTGGCTTCCTGATTCTGCGCGTTTGTCGAATTCGTTTGTTCGCCTGTTTTCCATTTTATATCTCGCGAGAACTTTCTGGAATAACATTTAAAATAGTCGAACAGGAAAGAATAATTAACAGACGAAACTTTCGACGATATAAAAGTGAGTTACTGTTCAAACTGCAAATAACTGGATTCGCACTGTTAAGTCGAGCTTGTCTTCCGCGAGTTCTGAAGAAACTTCTATTGGACGGTATTTCATTTTGATTAACGATTTCGGGTTGATTTAAACACCACCAAGATGTCGCCGTCGACTATCCCCTCCCATCAAGGTCCTCGAGCAATTTGTAAATAAGGTGGACATCAGTTATTTTATTCTCAAAGGGATTTCTTAATCGGTCTCTCGAGAGGATCCTGCGTCGGTAACAAGGAATAATTTAACGACCACAAGGACTCGGAGCTAGCCGTGGATATTAGCTTCAAAGAACCACTTAAACGATCCACAACGTGGTGCGAGATCATTCTCTGATAGTCAGTTTACGCATCATGCATTTTACAACGGTTCCACCAGTTTCATTTGATACTTCTATTCGTATTAATTCGGTTGTGTACCTGGCCGTGTATGCAGGCATTTTTCAGTTCGAAGGGCCCATAGTAGGGGTGAAAAATCGGGGCAAAATGGACGAAGTTATGATGCAGATGCGATACTTAGTCAATTGGGGAGATTAAAAGAACAGCGAAGAGTTTCTAATTTTTTCAATTGTTTTTATTAATTTATTCATGAATATTTTCCCTATTTTATATGAAATATTTCACTCGAAATTAATGTACCGAAACAGTGTACGTTATTCGTATCTGTCGAGAAACAATTCCTGAATGTTTATAAATTTCTTAAGGACATGAAAGTTGTGTTAACTAAAATGTACAGACATATTTGATTAAATATCGGTATACTCATCTTCCGTTTCGCAAACTTTATACACGAAATTACTATGCATGTATGATAAGTAAGTTTTCCTGTCGGGAATCAGTTTTAGAACTAAAATCTGCCTACGGAATTGCAATTACTTCTCCCTGTTTGTTCTCTGCCTTTTACGGCACGATAGTTTTATATTATACTTACGCAGTTTCAACGCTGGACAAACAACGAACTGCGAAATTGGATCGATACTGATAACGAGGGTATCTGTCCCTTACTTCTTTTATGTAGTTTTATTGGGCTGAGAATTTCGTGAAAACAAGTCTGATATTTCGTGAAGAATGTTGACCTACAATACATTGTTCGAATTAAAGAGGACAACGTAGAATTCTCCTTAAAGTTAGCCAGAAGAAGATGTCTATTAAATCTGTATCGTTAGTCTCATTAGTATCATTAATCTTGTGTCATAAGCTGTTATTGCTATAGTTTCTTATCTTTGATGTACAAATTAAATTTAATACTAACGGGAAAATCATAGAACATATTGAAATAATTGGATCAGTGAGATTAAAACTGGAATTTTTCTCATTTTCTAAAGACACAGGGAGAAAAGAATTTCTGTTATACAATGTTAATAACAGTTCCCAACAATATATAAAATTATTTTTCATTTTACTGCTAATTGCTTAGCGATGGACATATGATATTGTGAATTTTGAAACTTTTATTATAACTTCGTTATTTACTGCAGCCAGTCTCTTGCGAGGGAAACTAATTTGAAACTTTTGTAGCAATTAAAAATGTTACCAAATATAATATCTGGCTAGAATAAATGAAAAACAAATATATTAGCTTCAGCCAGTAATTATTACTGCATACTTTTTCACAATGTGAATATAACGAAAGATGAATACAGTAGAAATATAATTGCTACTCTGTGTACTTAACCCTCCAAACTCGAAACAATATTTCTAACTATAATACCTCCATTATGCATAGATTGTTTCCTATCGTACATAAGAAATTAATTACTATCACTGAAATCATTGAAATTAATTATTACTACCAAGCTGAATGATTATTTAGTTAAAAATACTTTAGTTACATTTAGTTAAAAAATATCCTGTAATACTTCAAGTATTTTTACCAAAACGTCCTTTTTCGATTCACTTATACTTTCCCTATTTTATGTAGAATTTTAAATTCAAGTATTTTTACCAAAACTTCCTTTTTCGATTCACTTATACTGTTCCTATTTTATGTAGAATTTTAAATTCGAGTCTATTTCACGAAGACGTATTGATATCACTACATAAATTAATATATTTGTAAGGAAACAGAATATTTTGAAAAACATAGCTCACTATATGCTCCAAACGAAACAATATTTTAATTCATCGTTTAAATAATAATATTCCCGCAGAAAAGTTTGGGGACATAGACGTTCGGTGTTCTCGATTTTCTTCAAAATTGTTTTTACGAATTTTTGTAATTCCTTTTGCATAGCGTAGCGCAACATAGAGTTTTGCAAATCAGATTATTCGTTACTCGCATACTGTGCGCTGGTCAATGCAGAAAAACGAATTGTAGAAGAGAACGCGCGTGCAAGAAGAAAGTTAGCGAAGAAATTTCAGAGAGAAAGTTGACCGAACGGCCTCACCCTTTTCCTCGTCGGCTTTTTAAATCAGGGACGCGATTGTTGACCGATCCGTCGAAGTGGATAAAGATAAGGAAGAAGCGATTCAGTGCGGATTCCGTGTTGCGGATGTTCCGCAGCGGGGTTCGACTTGTTTTTCTCGTCCGCGACGTTCCACCTGACTGTTATGTCATAAATTACAGTTGGCTAACTGCTATCAAAATCCTGGTCTGATATCATGGTGAGGTCAAACAATTTCTTCCAATTACTAAGATGCTATTTATTCTTTGTATTTTCTAGAAGCAAACACGTTTCAATGAAACAGACGAATGACGAAATCAAATATTTCAACTGACGTTTAGCCGAAATATTTCATCAAATATTTCGATGTAATTAATTATTGTGATATTGTAAATAAATAAACCTATTTACGTGTTTGGTATTCTTTGGATGTTCGCCATTAATTTTCTAGAGGGAATAAGAATTTATTTTCTAATGTTCTTATTAAGACAGAAAAATAGTGATCGTTGATAGAAATGTCAAATCCACTGACATATGTATAACGTACTGCTAAAAATGAATTTTTATTGTTAATTGTTAAATGTCTCGATTATAGAATCGAAATTACCAAGAGTGCAAAAGATTAATACTTTTAATAAATTTAAAATAGTATCACAGTGTTTTCAGATTTTTACAATGTGCTCATGGTTTTGTATTTCATATTCTGTATTTAAAAATGTCTCGATTATAGAATTGAAATTGCTTGGAGTATAAAGGGTTAATATTACGATATTTTTATATTTTTACAATACTGTCATAATTTTTTATTTTACCTTCCCTGTAATGAATGCATTAAATTCGCAGCCTCGTTATGACTGCTTATTCAATAAAATTATTTTGATTGACTGATTGAGAGATTATTATTTTATTGCAGAATAAACGCATAATTTACACGAACTTGCTGGTGTGTCTAAAAACTTGCGAATAGGAGTGTACATTTCTTCTTATTGTTGAACATTCTTTTATACTTCTAAAAGGTTTATACCATTATGTTTATAAGCGATGGGAGAGGTCCTATTAGGAGGAATGCCTGTTCCATGAATTCTAGGTAATTGATAGGATCATGTATTGGTTCGAGAAGTCTCCATTTACTGCGTCTTTTGTTCGGTTTTCCCCCCCGTCCGATCATGTTCTCAAATCCAGCTACATTATCCATATTGATAACAATTATCTTGAGTGAGTTTTTATGCTCTGAAGACGCTTGTATCGATTCCTCCTGGGGCTAGTAGCTAGCAATTACCTCACAGGCTTTCTAGAACGACAATAGAACACTCTTTCTTTGCGAAAAATGCTTCAGATCGTATCGCACACGCTATCAGCTTTGAACAAAATGTTACCGATGATACTACAGATCCATTCACATTTTAAGTACTGCGCAATTTTTGCTGTGAATTTTATAATGCTTTTTGTAATATTATAAACCTAACCAGAAACGCTAAATGTGAATAATACTGGGTTGGAACGAGGGTTCGTTTTTAAATAAAAATTCAGAGATGAAATTAACCCTCTATGAGGACATGTAACTTTCAAGTCACTAAAAATTGTCTAAAACTAAAAAGTCACTAAACTAAAAATTGTCAGATTATTATTCAAAATAATTGATACATTACAAATGTTTGTAATGAAGAAGTTAATAAAAATTGAAGTGTTGCCGTACGATTAACAGTAACAAATTTGATATGCATGAAAGGAAATTAACCACTTGCAATGGGATTATTCTAGGACCGAAAGATGCCTCGAGTTAGGAATTAAAATTGCTTGGAGTGCAAAGGGTTACTATATCGATGTTTTACCAAATGAAAAGTTTTGCAAACTTATTTGTTTGCAATTTCAATAATCATTTTGTTACTATTTCTTTGTGATACAGTTTTGTGACTTTCAGATTACAGTAGGCTATTATTTTCCGTTGTTACTGCAAAGTTAAAAAGTTACAAATTATAATAAAATTGTTTAAAATAGTAAATTTCTTTTAATCTGTATATATGAATCTGTAATTGTTGATTTTCCGTTGTACGCATTTTTTATGTTTAAGGGTTGAAATATTTATTTGTATATTTATTCAGTGACATATATTCCATTACGTTTTATTCAGTGCTCGCTAGTTTTCTGGTCACTTATCGTATTGTTGAATAAACCTGTGAATAAATATCTTAATTTTATCTTCGAATTTTAATTTAAAAGCGCAACGAACTTTCCTTCTACCCCAATAACTTTTAATGTTTCCCCTTTTGTCTTTACCGGAGTGCGAATTGTATGCATTCGCGACTAAAATGAGGGAAAACAATAAAAACATTTAAAAGATTTAAAGTTACTGATGCGTTATTTTTAGCTTAGTACGTATATATGTCTTGTAAACGAGGAAAACCATTTTTAGTTTGCATAAAAGATCGCGGAGATTGGTCAATGTCTGTCCATCGTATAATATTCATTGTAATAGTTTTTGAACGCGTTTCAATTACGTATATTTATGGTTTCGATCTGTATATCGCGGAGACCATTTAAACAAGAATAAATAACACTAAGCGTGTCGTCGAGATTTACTTTTAATGTTTCCCCTTTTGTCTTTACCGGAGTGCGAATTGTATGCATTCGCGACTAAAATGAGGGAAAACAATAAAAACATTTAAAAGATTTAAAGTTACTGATGCGTTATTTTTAGCTTAGTACGTATATATGTCTTGTAAACGAGGAAAACCATTTTTAGTTTGCATAAAAGATCGCGGAGATTGGTCAATGTCTGTCCATCGTATAATATTCATTGTAATAGTTTTTGAACGCGTTTCAATTACGTATATTTATGGTTTCGATCTGTATATCGCGGAGACCATTTAAACAAGAATAAATAACACTAAGCGTGTCGTCGAGATTTA